>VWZI01020368.1:0-33006 GCA_013396835.1 Psilopogon haemacephalus | reverse complement strand
TCTGTTCTAGTGGGAGGTGTCCCTGCCTATGGCAGGAGGTTGGAACTGGATGATCTTTGAGGTCTCTTCCAACCTAAACCATCCTATGATTCTATGATCCATCACTTTGTATTTGTATTTTTTACTCTTCATATACATTTTTTGACACCTGTTATCTCTTTTCTAGAAGTTGGAAAAAACTGTTTTGCTAGCCACTGAATAGTAGTGCTCCATCAATCTACTCTATAAGCTCTAAAAACTCATGGATCAATGTGATATGGCCATGGGATCAAATGCAGTTTCTGAACTCATCTACAGGAACATAAGTTGCAATACACAAGACAGATTCTGCAGACACAATGATTCGTGAGGCAGAGCTCATGAGTCAGTAGAAGTTTCATTTTCCGATATAATACCCCAGTCCTATGCCAACTCTTTTATTTTTTTTTTCCAAATAAAATCTATATTTCTATTGCTGATGCAATTTCTCTTTTTAAAATGCAATTATGTGATACATCTGGCAAATGCTAAGCAGGTCCTCCATGAAACTAAGCAGATTTCTCTCATCTAAGTATTTGGATCTAGGAGTTTTTTAGGCCATCAATTCCAACTGACTTTTACATGTTAAAAATAGCAATCAGATCTGGCTACCACAGCTAAAAACTCCCAAAGCTCTTTCTCTTAGATGATGCAGCTATTTTGGGTAATACTTGATTTAGATATACATCACACAATTTTGTATACAACAGATGAAATGAAGTTTCTAATCTTTGCTCAGTCTTGTCTAATTGGTTTTCCATCAGTCCCAAATATTGCCATTTTATTATTATAATCCTTTTTGTTGTTGTTGTTAATTGGAACATTAAAGAAAATCAAGCAGCAGTGAAGAGTAACCAGAAGATATTTGATAACATAAAGTTCAGTAAATGTGGAGCTGCTAAGCATCAGTATTCCCGCAATAGCCACTGAAAAATGCTTCCCAAAAGTTGTTTGTGTCTAATTATTATCCTGGAGAAGGTTTTTTTTTTTTTTTTTTTTTTTTTTTAATCATGCTTTTCTGAAAGGGTAGAGGTTCTGTTAGTAGGAAACTAAAATCTGCCATTCAGAAATAGCTCATCTGCCTGGATCATAGAGGACTCAGTACTCTTAACTGTGAAAGGGCTTTTCTCCATCCATCTGTTTATAAAAAGTTATTTTCATTTTAATGATGAAAACATCTCCAAATGATGTGGAAATAATACAATATATAAGCTTCAGGATTAAAAAAAAAAAAAATTCCACTCAAACTCTTCTCATCATCCCAGAACAACCTCAATCAATGAAAGTTCTCTTGAGAAAAGAGAGAAAAGAATAAGGAGAAAGAAAGAGGCAGCATCTCTTCAGTTCATCCTGATTCCAGGAGAAAAGATGGTAGGTGCAGAAGGAAAATGCAGGCAATTGTTAGTGCAATTGAAAAGTGCTTGGGATATCTGGAAACAATTCAAACTACTGGAGATTTCCTGGGTCAAAAAAGGGGATCTACTTATCTCCCTATGATTCAGTTCCTTGTCCATAGAGTAGGGGAAATAGATGGTATTGTATCATTAGATGCACTGAAGATTGCTCAAATGATTAAAGGGGCTACAGAGGGTTTGGGGGTTTGTTTTGGTTTGGTTTTTCTGTAATATTGGCACTCCTTGAGAGGTTCTGAGGCCATTTTAGTCAGCCCTACAACATGCCACTGTCTTGTCCAGTCAGTGTACTATCTGTGCAAAGCAGAACAAAGCTACAGCAAACCATGTCTACATGGTATGCTATGGTGTGGTATCACTGATTTACCAGTAGTGCAGCCTACACTCATTTCCGCACAACATGCAACCTCACGAATAACACGTACATAATAGCAACTGACGACAGGCTTGTTTTTTCGCCGATCGTTTAGATCTAGTCCATGGCTCCCCTCCTCCCACAGGACGCCTGCAAGACCCCCTTCTCCAAGCTGCTCTAGTCCAGGCATGCCGAAAGTAAACTTTTTTTCGTCTCCAGTTTCTGCTGTTAGAAGAGTCGGGGATTTTCCCTCAGCTAGTGTGGGGCTCAAGAGGGGATCTGCGGCAGATGAGGAGCAAGGCCGAGAAGCGGCGCTACGGAGAGGGGCTGCGGCAGCCGCGGCGCTCAGCCCCACCAAGCCCGTGGCGGCGCTGGCCGCAGGGTGCCCGCGCCCTCTGGCCCCGAGCCGCCTTCTGCGCGACGCTCGGCGCTCCTGGCCAGGAGGTTGGCCACCAGCAGTCAGCGCAGCACCCCAGCGACGCGTCCTTACGCCACCCAGGAGACAAGTTTCTCCTCCTCTCTTCTTTGAAGGACTTAGGTGAAGTCCACTGAACTTTCCCAGGTCGTGCATACAGCTCAACGCCCATATGCCCTAGCTGGGATGTTATGGAGGTGAGCGGAATACAATGCTATTGGTGCTCATCTCGCCGTTCCAGAACAGAATTGCTTCTTCGACCTCTAGTTATGTAGTAACAAGGGGAAATTTTCCTGAAATTAGCCTACTGCAGGAACTCTGGTTTTAGTCACAGCTGTCATCCGAGAAACAAATTTCCAGGCATTTTTAATCTAATTCACTTAATTTTTATGTAACTGAATTAGAAAATGTGATTAAGCATCGCAGAATCTTCGGCATCGAGCCTGCCTAACCTTTAGTGAAACATGAAACAGAAAAAAACTTATTAGGAGTAAGAAGAAATGGTGAAATCGTCTGTATGGATTTGGTGCAATCGTTACGTACTGAGTAGGAGGATTAGAGGCACAAAGGCTCGAGAAAAAAAAAAAAAAAGGCTAATAACCTCTTTAGCTGAAATTCTTGAAGCGATTTTTGGCAAATGTTTCAGGGTAGGCACTGAAATGATACCATGCAACAACATGCAGGATCTGATTTGCGCAGCCAGCCTTCCCGCGGGTCTCCCGTACACTTTCCTAGTGTTTCTTTCCCGTCTCTGCATCTCTCTCAGGCAGCGAAAATTCGAATGCGTAAATCGAAAGCTTGAAATTATCTGATTTTTCCCTGCTGTGGCAATGACTCCAGCCCCAAAATCTGGGCTTGAGACACATTAAGGAAGAGTTGTCCTCTTACCGCTCACGGTGTTTTAACATTGGGCACCGAGTGCCAGAGCTGGGGTCAGTAGAACCTATGGTTCTTGGGTGAGGGAGCTGATAGGTTTCCCGCGAACACAGAGTTTAAACGAGGGGGGGGAGGGGGGGGTGGAAGTAAAAGTCCACCGCCTACTAAAATCAACCTCCATCCCATACAAAGATTTAGCTCAGATCGACTTCCTGCAGCGCAGCCCCTGCGTGCTCAGGCGCTGCGGCTTGCCCCCGTGGGGGCTTGTGAGGCCAGCCACCTATCCGACGGCGCGACCCGGGTAGGAGCTCTCGGCAGGGACGGGCTTGTGCGGGGACAGACAGGAATCGGCTCAGCCTGAACACACCGGTAAAGAGTTAGGGAAATAACCGAGCAACCGATGAGGAGGCTCTGAAGGGAAGCATTCGGGGTGCTCCCTGAGGGAAGCAGCCACCTCCCCTCCCGGCCCTCCTCGGTGCGGGCAGGGGTGCGCCGTGCGGCATGGCCCCCGCCGCCCTCTCCTGCCTTGCGAGGCGGAATCACGCTGCTGACTGGCCCCTGATACCCTCAAAGCTAATTCATTAATATAAATCAAATAATGGCGGGGGGAAGGGAGGAGGTAGTGTGAGCGGCTGCTCATGAGTTAAATATAAGTCTCTGACTGTCCTGAACAAAGCGACCGTCCCCTTGGGAAGGGTGACGTCTCCCCTGTAACGTGATTGCTTCTTCGAAGCAGAAACGTGTAAACCCTATAAAACGCGACAGCGCGGCGGGCAGCTCAGAGCGTGCGGCGATACGAAGCTACTCTTCTTCCTTGTACTTCTTTGCCTCCGCCGCCTCCCCGGCAACTGCACAGACCGTCAGCCTCGCAGCGGGGCAGGGTGCAGACCTCCAGCAGCGCTCAGCTTCTCTCTGCTCCGCGTCCGCCCGCCGGCCCCACCAACAGACTCGTGGCTCCGTGAGTAACTTTCTCTCTGCCGCAGTGGCAACTTCACAAGGGATGAGGACGGTGTCTCTATCCCTCTCTTTCTTCTCCTCTCTCATTCTGGACCGGCAGAAAAGGCGCCCTGGCCGTCGAGTCGCGGAGAGCGGGTCTGATCGCCCAGGGTAGCCGCGCAGGGTCCCTTCCTTTTTACCGCTTCAAAAATACATGCATTTTTTTGGAGATCGCTAAGCGCCGGGTGCTGCTACTGGGGCAGTTGCCTTTCGGGCACCAGCTCGCCGGCAGCTCCCTGGCCACGGCGACGCTGCTGCCGGCGGCGTCTCTCGGGTCCAGGCCGGTGGCTCTGAAGGGGTCTCGAGGCGAAGCCCTCCTGTCTCAGTGTGGATCGGTGGGTGCGGGCAGATCGGCTGGTGGGTGACGGCTCCGCTCTTTCCTCCGCAGGTGGTGGAGATGGAGCACCGCGGCGCTTCCCCGCGCCTCCTCGCCCTCGCCCTCCTCAGCGCCCTCTGCTGCCGGGTGCGGGCACTGCCCCCACGTGGCGCCGCCTTTCCCCCACTCCCGCGGTAAGGGCCGCGTACCGCTCCTCTCACTGGGCTCTGCTCCGCGCTTCGCTCAGCGCCCAGCCGCCCCGAAAGGCCTTTCCCTCCCCGGGGATGTCGGGGGGACTATGAGAAGCGCTGGTCTTACACTGTGCTCTTCCGACACGTACACGGTGCGGCGCTGCCTGTCGCGTTGTTTCCTTGGGACGTGACGGGTGCGCAGCTTCACGCCGAGACTTCGGCCAGGCGCACCCGGACAAGCCCGTCGGTGTCAGTCGAGACTGACCTTCTAAACTCCCCCCGAGACACGCAGGCAGCGTCCGAGACACCGACCGCCGTGTACGTAGACGGCTTAGAGGATGAATGGGTGCCTGCTGTAATGTGCTCCGGGACACCCACCAAAGCCGTCTCGGTTTTCCTTATGGGGAAGTTCCGAAGGTCAGCTAGGTAGATGCAACTTTACAAAAACCAGAAACATACATACACAAAATCGAACATATTAAAAATTCCAGACATTGAATGAAGGAAGCAGTCTGCATGGACTAATAGTTTTGATGCTGCTACATGCCTTGAGTTGCCAGAGTTGCTATTAGTTGCCTAACTAAATTAAATCAGATGACTGAATGGTTTTGTATTTAGCTAAAAATGACATAAAGAGATTAAAGAAAAATGGTATACAAAAACAGCATAATAACTGATTTTCAGAATGTGTGACTTGTATTGAGTTATTTTACACACATTTTACTTTTTTTTTTTTTACTGGAATGAAGTCTTATGTGCTTCAAATATATAAATAATACTAACAGATAAGAAAATTACTGTAAAATTACAAAGACCAAAGCCTATCCCAGATTTAGTATGTCATTTCCACACATTGTCGTACACAGAGGTTTACTACTGTTATGGGATCTTGTCATCTGCCACAGAATGTAAGGGCAACTAGAAGAAACTTAACCTCTGGTGCCATGCTGGTGCCGTGCTACTGCTATGCAGTCAAATTGCCCTCGATACAGTAACTGCAGTTTACAAAAACGTGATGTAATTATAAATTGATTTAGACAGAGCTGTTGCTGTTATACATTAAAAAAGATTAAATGTGAACCTTTTTTAACTTGCAGTTAGCAAGTTAATTTAAACATAAAAAAATAAAACCACACACTTACGTGACTGCACTCATATTTATTTTGAAGTTCTAGAGGGTGCATTTACTTTCTTTAGGGAAGACCTAAAAACTGTTTTATACTGCATTTCAATACACATTTTAAGTATTTGTTGGAAGGTAAGTACTTCACAGGAATTGTTTTCAGCTTGCATGGGTGGGGACTAGTAATTCCATCCATCATTTATATAAAATGTATTTCTTCTGAAAAGCTTCATCGTTGTCCCTTGACCTGTACTTGCCATACACAAGGTACTGTTCACGGAAACAAATTGCTTGCAATGACAATATATCTAGAAAATATGGATTAGAGAGAAGGATCTGTTATGTAAATTCTCACCTAGTATGAATTATACCTGAAAGTGATTTGTTTTATCCATGCTACTTTAAAAGTCTTACATGTTAAAATAGGTGTGCATTTTGATGCATACTAGAATGTCAGCTGCAGTAAAGTGTTGCGTGTCCTCAGCTGAGCATCCGTCACATGGTTTCCTTCTCCAACAGATTGGGAAACAGAATGCCATTTGATGGAGCCAGTGAACCTGACCATGCCCATGGGTCTTTCAAATCTGAGTCAGACATTTTGCAGAACACACTACCTGAAAATGAGAAGTTCTATTTTGGTCTATCCAGAATTATTGATAGGTGAGTTTCTTTATTATCATAAATGCAAATTATGATGTTCTATTTGAATTATGGCAAAAGATGGGTCATGTTTTCAAACTGAAAAAATAGGAAAGCAAGAGTCAATTACAGAAAAGACCCACATGGCCTTTATTTGAATACTCATAGCAGGAGGAATGTCAGCAAAAATGTCGATTGCATTGGCATTCTGGCATGATGAATTCATTCACTTTCCAAGAATGCTGAAAAGTATATTGTGAACATCTGGAAGTTGTTTCATGAAATTACCTTAATTTAATATGTACAATAGAAAACTTTAGGAAAGCAGTATGTTTGCAAAATGAGCATTATCAGTATGATATGAACTCAGGTTGTATTGTAGAGTTTATTTATTATCCATTTCAGAAATGCAAGGCATGCTGATGGAATTTTCACCAGTGTCTACAGCCATCTTTTGGCTAAACTTGCTGTGAAGAGATATCTGCACTCGCTTATTAGAAAACGAGTTAGGTGAGGTGACACTTACATTAGGTAGATTTTTTTCTAGTCAGCTTCATTGACTATTTTTTACTCTTCTTTACATAATATTTCATTTTTTCAATTTGAAGATAATGAAAGAGAAACTGATGTAATGATGTGGAACCTGAAAATCCTTTATAACAACTTAGAGGTACTTGTTACTGAATGGGCAAATTACTATTTATTCCCAATAGAGCTGTGAGAGGTAGGGCAGCAGACTGCACATATGGTAACAAATACTGTCAATATTATAGTGATCATCACACCCATTACTTCTTTTTTTTTTTCTTTTTTTTTGTGGTAGTGCTTTTACTAGATTGGCATAAACATGGCAAAAGTAAATGCGAAATGATAGATTAGTCTATACTTCTATAATAACAGGGGAGTGCTCAATGAAATGAAGAAATGATTGGTTTACAGTGAAAAGAAAAAAAAGGTATTTTTTTTTCCTACTGCCGGATGTTTAGAAGATCTGTATCATAAGAGGGTTTGAAAAAGAATGAGGCAGATCCATAGGCAAGACATCTGGATGCAACGTATAAACCAGGATGTTCATAAACTAGTAGTTCCAGGATTCTGGAAACTATCATTATATACTCTTGTTTTCACATCCCTAAGCAGCAGCTACAGGGCACTCTTGGGGACAAGATAGTAGAGTATTTCAGTCTGATCCAATATGACAGTTCCTCTGAATGATAACTTCATATGTGCAAAAGCTGAGTGGAATTAGATCCTACATTTATGTCAATGGCTGTCTTGTTCCAGAACATATAATGTCAGTTTCTCATATGCTGTTAACTAACCTAGATCATTTAAAGCAGACCACAGTGAGGCTTCCCAAGATTTTACGTGAAAAACTGGCCTCCAATTTCAAGAAGCATGTTTTGTGTCCTGATACCTCCATAAAACAAGCATTTGTATCTGTGTCTGTGATGCTGCACTCTTATTTTCCTCAGAGGCAGGCTTTGCCCCTCCTGAGTTCAGCATGTGTAACCACCAGGTCTTTTAGGAGTTTACTGTGGCTTAAACCAGTCTGCACCTTGGCATTGTACTGAAATATGTTTATGCAAATGACATAAGTTAGAGTGACCACACATGAAATTAGCAATTTGATCCTGAAGAATTCCTGGGGCTGGGACTCTAGAAATTATGGAGTATGGAGCCAAATTGCATGGCCTATGGCAAAGTTGAGAAGCAGAAAGAAATCAGTGGAAAGTGTGGCCCCCAGACTTAAGTTCTGGTCCTTAGAATTTGATCCTTGTTACTAAAATACTTAGTAAGCAATAAAGGTAGTGGCTTCTTTTCCACAGATCTAAAATCCAGAGTCTATGATGGAATTGAAAGCTGAAATGAACATTTGATTTGGTTTAGCTAATCAACATAGTAAAGTTTTATTTACTCATTTAATGGTATCTTCTTTTAAATGGATATTGTCTATTAATTTTTTTTTCTTTGTAATTGCATTACCAGCTCTCAGGACAGTCCTGTCAAGCGCCACTCTGATGCTGTCTTCACTGACAACTACAGCCGCTTTCGAAAGCAAATGGCTGTGAAGAAGTACTTAAACTCAGTTTTAACTGGAAAGAGAAGGTACTAAAAATAGCAAATAAATATTTTTTTCACATCTGTAAGGTCATAAGACAGAAAAGATTTATACCTGCATATGTATACAGAGATGACAAACAAAAGGCAAAAAACATGAATGTCTTTATAAATTAGTTTACAATATGATTTTCGAATACAGACAGCATTTTCTTCCAGACTGGTACAGACACTACAATCAGATTAGAATAAAAGAATAAAGGGGAGACAGCATCTGGCAATTTTTGAAAGCTTCTGGCAGGTTTAAAAAACGTTGTTATTTATAAAAAATACTCAAGGGAAAATCCACAAAGCTATGGAACATAAACAGCAATTTTATAAAGAAAATGCACTAGTCATTGAAAATTTGCTTTCATGTAAAGACAGAAAATAAAAATGTAGGTGGCCCGGAATAAATATATATCTTAATCAGTATTAACACAAAATGCCAACATATGTTTTTGTAGAGCTTGTATTCTATTGCATATTTACTTACTTGGACAACTGTTTTGAGTATCGTGTCTCTTCACCCATTAAACATGCAATTTGACTTTGGTAGAAGTGCAGCAAAACATACAGTTAGAAGAAGGCTTTGCTTGATTGTTTCCTTTCTCTTCTGAAAGTAGTAAAACTTGTTTCTCATCCACAACAGCCAGGAAGAGCTAAACCCTGCTAAACTTCGAGATGAATCAGAACTTCTTGAACCTTCCTTTTCAGAAAACTATGATTCTGCAGATGACCTGCTGAGCCACCTCCCACTGGTATGGCCAGATTTTCTTTCCTCTTAGTATCTGTTACTTGAGATTAATTCCACATGAAGCGCAGCCTATTGGAACTATATCATGGTCCGTGAAATGCTGCATGCTTTTCTAGAGGATTTTGTCTGAATATAATGTAACAATAATTAAGTTATCCCATGATTGCTATTATTGCAAATTCCTAATTAAATGGCACTGTTAATAATGTATCTAACTCACCTGGGTGTTTCGGCTTGTGTGCACTGCAGCATAAAAACAGAATGAATTAATTTTTAATAATAAAGATTATTATTTCTTCAGAGAACAAACTCAAGGATATATTTTTTTAATTAAAAAAAAACCCAATAAACCAAAAAAACCCTCTCACAACCATAAACATCTGTTTCATTAGAAGGGAGTTGTCCCTGGAACTAAGCAAATCGACAGCATGAACCCTAAACATTGAGAAAGCATTTGCCTGTCCTCTGAGGCAGGATGCAAAGGGTTTGTCTGGCATGTAGATATTGTAGCTACTGTTTTCTACTTAGCTGCTACTACTATTCTAGAATCATTTTCAAATATGGTCCTTTGGTTTGCTGAAATGTAAATCCTTCTGCATCACAGCACTTGCAAGGACATACTGGGGTAATGTAGAAGTGAGTTAGGCTTGGTATTTTCAAAAGTATATTAAGAAATCAGTGTTAGGACCACTTTTGGCACTCAGCTGTGTCTCAACTACAAGTAAGATAAGAGGTTACTTCTGAAGATTTTTTTTTTTTTTTTTCCCCTGGGAGGGGCAGGCAGTTCATAGAACCATGGAATGCTTTGGGTTGGAAGGGACCTTTAAAGGTCACCTACTCCATCCCACCCTGCAGTGAGTAGGGACATATTTAACTAGATCACATTGCTCAGAGGCCTGTCCAAACTCACCTTAAATGTTTCCAGAACAAAGAATTATTTCAAACTGTTGTTTCCTTCCAAGACTGAAAGAAAAGCTTCTTTTCCTTTCTATAAAGGCAGCAGTTCCTCTAATGTTCCTAAATATTAGAAAGGATGTAAACTGATTATATCTCAAAGAGCAAAACCATTTGTAAGTGATGAGATTCAGGAAAGAGTTGTTCTTTCTAAAGATTATTGTGAAAATATCTGCTCCTGGATTCCACACCTTCTAAAACTTGTGGCATTGACATGTGAGAGAGAGTAGTGGTACAATTTCCGTCTTTTGGAACTGTTTGGGAACAGTTTCAGTCTTTTCCTTTTTCATGTACTGATGATCTAGGTCTTTCCAACAGTCACTTTTGACTGTTGCTGGTTATTTTATTACAGTGTCCTATTGCAACCCAAATTCTTGTATCCATTTGCAGGGTACAATTGTTTTGAAAGGTGAGCTGATCTATGCTGTAGGCCAATGCACAGTAACATTCCTGCCTAATCCTTCTACCTGTCTTCCTTATCCTACAACCTTGTTTACTGGCTATACTGCTCACCAAGCCTCTGTGAAAAGTTCCATCTCATGTGATTATTTTATATCAAGTGTTACTTCTTGCCCACTATCTTTTTAAAAATACAATTCATGATGCAACTGCTTACAAAAGTTACTTCTAAAACACATTTCTTCTTTGCTTTTCAGGACTTCTGAAGGACACCTGATAAAGTCTGTGACAAGAACAAGCTATTTTTTTGAGTTCCACATAGTATTTCAAAGAGATGACTTCAGTCATCAAACCAGAACAAATATGTTGTGAAGTGAAAGTTGTGATATATTTGTTTCTTATGTAATAAAAGTTGATATTTACATTGTAAATATTACTCGAGTTCTCTGCTGAAGGCTGTACATATGGATGCCAGTTTAACTCATAAGAAGTCTGTGAGTCCATATGCTGTAAATCCTTTACTTCAATAAATTCATTTGAAAATGAGTGTGCAGCTGAAAAGAGCCCATCATTACTAATTAATTGGCCTGTCTTAGGTGCGATCAGATTTCAGATAAACCTGTATGAAAACAGGGGTACATTTCCAAACAGCTTCATAAACAAGTGTGAAAACATAAGGAAAACACGTGCAAAGTGTTTCAAACTACACGACAGAAGTCTCTGAAGGTAACCGTCAAGCAGAAGGCAATGCTTTCCTACCAGCTGACCAAGCAACTAGAGAAAAATGAAGAAGCATTAGAAACTCTTTGACTTCTGACAGCATCTTTACTTCCTGTTCACATCTTTAACATTCCACAGTATGCAAATTATATTCACACAAGAAATGTATCCTTTGTTTTCAGATGTGTTTTGGATGCACTGGAGCTGACAAAGCACACAGGGAATGCTATCTCTTGATTCGTTTGGTGCCTAAACTCACTGGTTATTGTACTGGGTTTTCTGCATATAATTGTCTGTAGATTTGATGATGAAACTATTCCTTATATATAAAATAGATCTGAAGACTACTATTTTTTCAGAATGAATGTAATTTACAGAATATGCAGACAATAAATCATTTTATTATCATGGCAAACTACTACTGGTTTGAATCAGTGCTACAGGTAGTTTGAACAGTGGAGTCCCAGTAAGAGCAGCCTTTATTACAGTAATAAAGAAAGATTATTTTTAATTGAGGTACACCATGTTTTATTAGAAAGAGGAACAAGTAAGCCTCTAGTTCCCATTACTATAACTTTATATAGTTGTATATTAGTATGGAACTGGAAATTTGCAGCTGATTCACTGTTGCTGTAAATCAGAATCTGACTGTATTTTATTGTAATTTTAACCAATTGGATAATTTTCTATATTTTTTGACTGTTGTGAAGACCAATAGCTCCAGTGTGGTAAGAAAAGTGCAGTACTGCAGTGGACATGTGAAATGCATGTTCATGTATGATACCGGCCATAACACTCCTATAACTCTCCTCCCACCTATAAAGACATAGAATTTCAAGTAGAAAAAAATATTTATTTTGGAATTTCAAGTACAGCTATATATCATACATATACAAACATAGTGCTAAAACTAATTTACAAGTTTTACTTACAAGTTTACTGTTCTCATTTAGAAGGAAGTTTAAAGCATGATAAAAATTGAGACTTATGGAGACGTTCTCATAAATATGTAACCTTCTGATTCACAATATTTTTTTTTTCAATATTGGCAACTGCATGCCAAAAGAAAATCAACTTGCACAGATTTCCTGTCTAGCCTTGTCAAAATGTATTTTAGTCTAAACCAGTGAATAGTACACAAACAACAGATGTGATTTTGAAGTCTTCTCCTAAAAAGTGGTCTTCTAATGATGGCCTCATTACTTTCAATTCATACTTTATTAAGAAAATCTGACTGCAAAAGTAGGTTTGGAACTACATAAAAGGATATTAAGGGACTGATGATGTAGTACTTACTTTGAAATAATCTTCTGCAGTTTCAAATTTGTTAGAATTTATGTGATAATTTTTTTTAATGGAAAAAAACCCATAAGCTTAGGTTTATCTAAATTTGTAACACAGACCTTATTGCTTAAATATACATAATGTTCATTCAGTCGGTTTGAAATAATGAAAATTGAAGTAATCAAACATTTGAGTCTGTAATTACAGAAATATTTGGTTTTATCTAAATCTGCCATTTAAAATTTATTTTCAACTCACCAATAAGGCATCTGGTAGAAGAGTTTGTCCTCCATGTCTGAAGTTTAGACTCCCCAATATTTTTTTTCTCCACGGAAAACAGTAGAAACTTAGAACATATGTTTCCTGTTACAATGGAGATGAAGTGGGTTACAGAAAGAAAAAAAAAGAATGTCATTAGGAAATCATATACAAAAAACAGAGAATTAATACACTCATTGTAATAACTCAGATAATGTTGTGATAGCTTCCTTGGAGGGTTAGCAAAAAGAGACAGCCTGAAAAGCATGTTAAATTTTATGTAGACTTCAGGAAAATCTATCACTGAAAGGAGAGATACTAACCTCCTGAGTAATATACCCGACTTGGTATTTGTGGGAGAAGATAGCTTTTAACTTCTCCTAGCAACTTTTGATGTTCTGTAGGAATACACTGGGACTAGTTAATTGTGGAAGATGTAACACTGTTCACCTCAGCTCCGTGGGCATGTGGTTTTTGGTAAGGTTAAATGATAAAACTGAGAAATACAACATTTCACTGAATTAGATTAATTTTCAGTCTGTCAAGGAGCCTTGTAGGTCACCCATTTTACAGCTGCAACACCTCATGAGTGAAATCAAACCCTTGTGTTGATTGGGAGAATTAAAGGGGCAACTCCAAAGAGTGTCAAGAGGGCTGCTGGGAGGAAAACAGATATCCCTGTCGTTTAGAAGAGTATCTCTGGCAGAGATAATTCAACCACTCAGGAGGAAGGGTTTTTGGGATATATGTGGAGGATTTTTGGGATGTTATGTTAAAGACACCTCTCATCATGTTTCTCCAGAATTTCACATCTAATTCGTGGTGGGTAAAACAGTGATTGCAGAGGATAGAATTTACTAAATTTTGTTTTGTTGAGTGAGGTTTGCTTTTCAGACCTACCCCACAGATCTCCTAAAGAAGTGGACAGAATCACTAATTAATCCATCTTTACCAGCTCTGAAAGGTGACATTTTCTGGTCTTGAATCTGCAGAGAGAATCTACATGTTTGTGTTCATCTGTAGAGTCCTCACTCACTCAAAAGCAAACCTTAAGATTGTATATAAGACTGTGACAATTGCAGAGGTTGACAAAACAGTAATGTAAAAACATAGTAAAGATGAATAATTGTTACAGCTGCTATGATATTTTAAATGGGTTTAAGAGGCTATGAGTATTTGCTTCACCTGAAAGTCTGAGAAAACATTTATGTTTGAAAATATGAAAATTAGTATCTTGTATCTAAAGAATAAGTACAGCTTAATGTGTAGGAATATTAAAATTTCCTCAAAATCAAACCTTTTGGGAAGATGTGTACATACAGAAACAATTAATTTGCTTGCAAGGCATTAAGGAAAGGCATATGGAACAGACTATCTTTTGGTTCTTGTGATACTGCCTATGCTTTCCACTACCTCTTTCATTTTTCCTTTTCTCTTTCCCCTCCTCCACCTAGCACAAGCCTCCCCACCGTTTGTTAATACTCTTCTTACCTCTGGCTTGCAATGCTAGTTCAAGCATATATACCTGAGTTTTGAGAAGAACAATTCCAGAAGGCCTTAAATTTGTGCTGCGTCAATCTAATAACTGCCAGTCTTGATTACGGAGAGAAGTATTGCAGAGAACCTGGCACAACCAGATTTGCAGGAGCAACCTGTCCTGCTTACATACAGCCCCTGACTTCCAGCTGGAGATTTCCCATTTGGTTTGCAACTGGTGCAGAAGACTGACCTTTCCTTGGCTACATCAAACAGAACAGGCAGCCTCCCAGGGCTTGTGTTGGCTTGGGCAACCACAATGTTTGCAGCTTTTATCCTTGCTGCTTTGGAACAGTCACAGATGAGACACTCCCCAAATTGGCGAGCTGGTTTAGGGCTGGAGGTAGCAAACTAGGTACCAGTCTTTTGTATCACTCTGTTAAAAAGTCTGAAGAGTAATTTGATGCATCTTCTGCTTCTGAAGTATACAAATAGGAGTTCTTCTTCAGTTTTATACACTGATACATGCAGATACTTAGTAGGGAGTGGATGAAACATCTTTCCCTTCTAATGATAAATATTTATAATAATTCAATTGATCAACATTTTTAAGTAAAAATATGACTGATTATTCAAAGATTAAGTGGAAAATTACATAAATCGTAATGGTACAGTGAAAAAAAGGTAATTCTCTAAATATCAGCATTGTCATAGAGCAGTATTTTCAATATAGCATGCTTTTGGGAAAGGATAAGGGTTGTTTCAATAATGAGGGAGAAAAAAAGTCCTTTCCCACTGAGTGAATTATTTAATAGTACAGAGAATTTTGCATAGGACAATATACTTACAAGAGTTTATGTGAGATTTGTGCATAAAATCAAATTTCTGAATCTTTTCTGGAAGTAGCTTGGACATTGAAAAGACATATTTACATTTCAATGAGATCACAGCACCTATGAGCTCAAGCTATTTCAAAACATAGGATATAAATGCTTTTAATATGTTGATCCTTCTACTTAACAGCTGTCAACTCAGAATTTGCTCTGAACATATATCTTTTTTTTTTTTTTTGCACAGAAGGGGAAAAGCAGAAGAGAAGCCAGGAAAGCCCAAAACACTGTCTCCTATTTGTAGATGTGCATCAGTGAAGAACTTTCTACCTAGGAAACATATACAAATCAACAGTTTCTGCAGGAACATATGAAATAGCCAGGCTGTTGAGCTGGGTCAAAGACAGAACAATCTCTACTTTTGCTTATAAGATTACTTGATAGTAATTACTGGGGAAAATGGTAGGAGGTGTGAAGTTCTTGCACATCATTGTTATGACAGAGAAGAAATAATTTATAGTGAGCCTGGGTGTCTCCAAGATGCTTGTTTATTTTGTATACTGTTGAATTGCTTTTTTACTGGAACTGGTCACAAATATGTTTGGCATATGCCCTATCACCATTTTTTTGCTATTTTAACACTGCTCTTCATATTTTTCTTTCATCCAAACTTTCTTCCTATAATCACAGACAGAACATCTGCACACTGTTTCAAGCAAGCAATTTTGCCTCTTATTAGGGAGTATAGAAAGCAACTGCTATATTCTAGGAAGACTTCATGACAAAGCTAGGGATATATAATTTATGCATAAAAGATTGAATCTTGGATTAAAAATACAAGAAGAGTTTGAAAAAAATCTGGGTTTGGTGCTGATGGTTTCACTCCTGTTTGGTGGTTATTTTCAGAGCACTGCATTGGGCTCAGCATTACGAAGCTGATGCCAGAGCTCCAGTCTTGAGAAGTGAAGCCTGTAGTTAGAGAGAAGACACTGGTAAATGTTGGGATAGAGCAGATGAAGACTGTGTCCTCAAAAAAAGTACCTGATGTTAAAACTAGTTTATACATGGCCTTTTGTTCCCTGTAGATTTAACTCTTGCTTTAAAAATAATGGAGTCATCTTTCTGCTGGAGGACCTCATATCATGCAGGTTCACTCATGAATTTAAGAAACTCCACCATGTGCACAGCTGGGCTGTTTGTACCCTAATTCTGATACTTTGTGGCAGCCTCTGGATCTGGTGGCTTTACTTGCTGGGTATCTTCTTTTAACTGGCAGCCTGTATGTTTGACAGAAAACTTAGCAACCATGTGTTACCATCCTAAAGTTCTCACTGTAAGAGTTGTATTCCTAGATATTTCTGTAGACTGCATTTCCCTCCCAGCATTTTCTTTATTAGGCTAAAGAAACAAAATCTGTCTCATCTCATCTTGTAAGTGACTCCATTTCTTCAACTGTATTGGAGCCTCATGCCCAGTGGGTTCACATTCCAGAGTAAATTTCACATTCCTAAATTACTATTTACTGGATGCAACCTCACTTTTAAAATTCCTAACTGATTCTGAATATAACTTGGTTTTAGCAGTCATTTTGGAAAAGTGGTGTGATTTTGAGGGCTCTGTTTTGAGGGCCTTGGAAGAGCTGATTTCTGAGTCTCGAAAATTTATTTGTTTCCTCTCAAACGTTTACAAGTTTCCAAAAGCTGAAAAAGCAGAATTGCCAAGCATTTAAATGTCAAAATGTTTGTGGGGCTTTTTTTAATTATAATTTTAAAATTTTTGGTTCTGCCTATAGGGGGGAGGCACTCAATCCAGTCTGAAATGTAAAGGTAAACTGGATTCTTAAAGAGGCAGATGCTGAGGTTATTAGGTAGTTTCAACTAGATCTCTGAATGCATCCTTTGACATGGTTAGAGCTTGGTTTTGTTGTTTGTTGTTTTTTTTTAATCCAACTTCCTTCTTCCTACAGCAAAGGGAGATGACAAATGCACCCACCATGCTGCCCTTCTATCATCTGCAGTATTGGGCAGCCAAGTGACAGCAGCAGCAGCAGCACCCCTGGCCCTTTGCTGCCTTTTGCTTGCCTAAGGAAGAGGAAATGAAAGTCTGTTCACTGCAAATCCCTGACAGGATATCTAGGAGATTAGAATAAAGAAAACGGTATGTGCTTTGATTTGCTCTGAATAATGAGTTGTGTAGGTTACACATTAGCCTGTCACCTGCATTAATTCTTCAAAATGAAGAAGGAAGAGAGCCATGCAAGCACTAATTTGTGGACTTATCTCATGTATATTGAAATATTATGCTAAAGTGTAGTGCCTGCGATGATGAGGGGTTAGGGCTACTTATCTCATGTATACTGAAATATTATGCTAAAGTGTAATGCCAGCGATGATGAGGGGCTAGGGCTACTTATCTCATGTATACTGAAATATTATGCTAAAGTGTAATGCCAGCGATGATGAGGGGCTAGGGCTACTTATCTCATGTATACTGAAATATTATGCTAAAGTGTAATGCCAGCGATGATGAGGGGCTAGGGCTACTTATCTCATGTATACTGAAATATTATGCTAAAGTGTAGTGCCAGCAATGATGAGGGGCTAGGGGTCTCCTTTCAACCATAGCTAAAGAATTACAACAGAGATTACCTTCTGGATCGTTAGTCTACTGCTGTGTGGGAATAAATAAGTCCATCTGAGTGGATTACTTATGTCATTGCTCTTTGATTTATGATTCATTCTCTGTTCAGTACAGGTGAGAATACAAGTACTTAAAGTACCCTAGTTACATAGAGAAGGGGTTTGATTCTATAAAGATCAAAATTAATTGGGCATTGCACGTTCTGTAACTTTCAGGCTCCATTTAAATGTATTTTCCCAAAGAATAGCTGATTCAAAATTTCATTTCCCTGCCTTTAGCCCAGCTGAATAGCCTTTGCACATTTAAAATGTTCTGAAGGGTTCTGGAATCATATATCAGATAATTAGGTTGCTTTTTGAAGACAGAACAAACAGAACTTCACCTGGTAAAGTCAGAATGACATTTCAATGGGACTTTTTTCTGACTATTCTTTATAAATATGTTTGCAGGACCTGATTAATAAATAAATGCATGGCCAATAGCCATTTAGCTCTGTAATAAGAACTAATCCATATAAATACTCTGTTTTATATTTCTAATTACATTACCACTTAACAATTCCCTGAGAGAAATTTATCAGATATTCTGCTTCAAAGACATACTGTGGTTTATACTAATTTCATATTTGCTGAATGATAAACTTCAGTGTAAAAACAGCATGTTGCATAATTACAATGCATACAGCTGATTAAATTATTTTCTATTAAAAAGTGAAAAAATTAATGAAGGAGAACCTCTCCTTTCCCAGCTTTACTCTGGAGTTGCAATAGTAGCCCACAATGGAATAAATTATGGTTTCAAGGATTTCTACACTGCTCTGGCACAATTTAAATTAGATTTTAGACTGGAGAAATCTAGGCTACTTTATTACACTCTGTACGAGTTGTATTTTGATAGAGAAGCTCTGGCAAGCTCGGGAACAACAGTCTTCCAAATTCAGTCCATGATATACGTACAGCCTTAAGAGCTTTCTTTTTAGCTATCTCTGGACTGGGTGAAAACCGTGGATTTCCCTAAGTATCCACTCCTGTTTTAGGCTTTTTTGTATTACTGGACATAAAAGAATTTGAAATAGCTTGTAACTTAGCTGCATAAATCACAGTACAAGTGTAACACTACAAGAAAGAAGCAACTCTGTTGAGTATTATATAATGTGAGAGAATCCATTGCTGAAAAAAATAAGTCCTCAGCATTTGTAAAATAAATTTTTAAAATGTAATTTAAGAATTATTAAACATTTAGATTTTTTTTTTTTCTTTTTGCGTTTTCTACATAATCTCCTTCAGAAACAGAGGCTTGGCCAAGTGTAGTTTCCTGAGGTTTTCATCTCAACTGCCATAAAAAACTTTATTTTTTTTTTAATGCTTAGATGCACTCAACACACACAGCAAACCTGTTGGAGCAATTACCCAGATATGACATAGCTAACAGGAAAAATAATTTGTAATTTTATTTTTGTCTTTTGAGCTATATCTGCTATAATCTACTTTTCAGAAATGTTTCTGTTGAAGAATTTCTTTCAGACAATAATTTGAAGTAAATTATACAAATATTGACTTACCAAGGGCAGCTTGGCTAGCTGTCATTTTTCGTTTGTGTTCTGCAGCTTAGATACAAGCTTAAACTGGAACATATTGCTAACGTTTTGCACAAGGAAACAAAATAAAACCAAATAAAAGGAAATGGGAAAAGGGCTTATGCTTTGTCTGTGCTTTGTAGTGGTAAAAAGTTTTAAGCTGTACCATTCAAATACAAATATAAAAATTGATTTAGTCTTCTTAAAAGTGGCTGTGCTGTAACCCAGGCAAATGGATGTTCTCAGCCTTGCTTTTTCCTAGTATTGACTGCCAGCAGACACCAGAAGACTGGATTTTGAAGAGTGTATCAAATAACCTGATTTAGTTAGGAGACAATTTGTTTAATTAATGAACCATTCATCTCCAGTATAGGAAATATTCGGAGAATGTGTTACAAGCAAAATAATTTCCAGATACATCAATATTTTTCTACTTTGATGAAGAACACAGCACATCTGTGACTTTTCTGAATTAGTGTGTCTTGCAGGAGTAAACGCTGCATTCACAGCCTGTTGAAGGCATGTGGTGCTTAGCTAATCTTGAACTGCAACCCCTCCTCCAGTCATACAATCAATACTCCTGCATCTTGGACAGAGGATAGTGTTACTACTTTCATAAAAAATAATACTGTTACTGTACATATAATTTTTATTAAGATTATTATTTCATATGTTTCTTGACTAAATTCCTGTTAAATTACTCTTAGTTAAGAAGATCTTAAAAAGATCTCCTTAATCTTCCAGGCCTAAGTAGTTGTGCCTGTGTACAATGCAGTCTTATGTTAAGTACACAGTGGATGGATATTTTTCTAAAACTGTCTTGGTGAACCAGATTTTTTTTTTCTTTTACATACAACTCCAAAATACTTTAAAACTGATGAAATTTCATTTAATAATTTCCTTAATTTAATTCCTTACCTTTTTATTCCATCAGAGATAAACATATAAGAGAAGAAAAGCTATTTCTACAGGAAGGGTAATGCCTGTTTGTGTAAATAGGCAAAGAATTAATTTAAATGAGAAGTTTGTAGCTACCATGGAAGTGTGTGCCAAAGTGGATCATAAGACTGTACTTTGCATATTTAGTACATTTATGAATTTGATAATGTGATATGGTTTTCCCATGATAGTGAGCGATAGACTTTGGACATCCAAAGGTTTTAAGGGATATATTCCAATTAAACACATAATAGGGCAAATAAGGAAGCTTTTCATTATAGATGCCTGTTATTTGGCAGTCTCTAACTGAGTTTAATTTTCACTGTTTTGCTGTGTAGATTTACACATACAGAGAAACTTAAATGGTTGACAGTGTTGTGGTTGCATTGATTTTACTTTTCTGAAACTATCAGTAAATGCAGAGATGTAGAGAATAATCAATGTAGAGAATAATCAATGTTTTGGGTCACAAAACACTTCCAGAGAAAATGAAATCTCATACATATAAAAATATTATTTAAAACCAAGAAAGTCTACATTTTTACTTACTCTCACTGCTGGAGAGAGTCCAATGGAGAACTACAAGGATGACTGTGGGACTGGAACATCTCTTCTCTGAAGAATGAGTGAGACAACTAGGGATGTTTAGTCTTGAGAGGAGAAGGCTGAGAGTGGATCTTAACAATGTCTATAAATATGTGAGGGGTGGGTGTCAAGATGAAGGTGTCAGTTTGGGTTTCTTTATGGTGAAGGTGACAGAGCACTGAAAACAGCTGCCCAGAGAGGTTGTGGAGTTTCCTTCTCTGGAGACTTTCAAAACTTGCCTGGATGTGTTCCTCTGTGCCCTGCCCTAGGCAATCCTGCTTTGACAGGGGGTTGGACTTAATAATCTCTAAAGGTCTCTTCCAACCTCTGACATTCTGTGATTCTGTGAAAAATGGAACACATGCTACTATTTTCAGTGCTGGGAAAATCTGTTTTGCTGCATGGTTATTAACTCACTCAATGTACGTAACAATACACGTATATATTCTCCCACACACCTGCATACATAGCTGTTTTCTTATTCTTGACAGGTATAGACTTCTCACTGGAAATGAAAATCAAACAAGAACTCTGCAACATAAAACATAAACATGGTTAACCAAAACATTGTGTGATGTTACCTTCAGGTTCACTATATATTTGAAGTGGATGGCTGCATCATAGAATCATAGAATTGGCAGGGTTGGAAGAAACCCCAAGGATCATCTAGTTCCAATCCCCCTGCCATGGGCAGTGACACCTCACATTAGATCAGGTTGCCCAGAGGTGGTGGTTTAGCAGTTACCTGCCCCCCCACCTTTTGAAATAACCCAGGCTAGACTCAGACTGGCTGGAAGTTAATAAATGAAGCTTTATATTTACAGCAATGCACAATATACAAGCAAATATTTACAATGTATAACAGATATTTACAGATATATACAGTGAAAGGGTAATACAGAAACACCACACCCCTCCTAGAGATCAAAATCCCTAAGAGGGGTTTCTAACCACCCCTACCACCTTTCCCCCCTTCCCCGATCTTATCTCACCACCTGTTGATGCTGCACATAGGCGGAGGTAGGTCGGCTAGGGGGATTAGCAGTAGGAAAGAGGTTAGTGGAATTATGAAAAATCATCTACAAAGGCAGAGACAAAGGAACCATGCAAGAAGCAGCTACAGCCAGAGAGGTCTGAAACCGTCTGACTTATCTATATTTGGGTTACACTCTTAAAACATTTTTTTTTTTTCTCAGTAAAGCTGTGAGTGAAGTGACACAATGTATTTTCATTTCTCAGCCAGTAGTCTAATTTCTCACTCAGATTCTCCAATTACTTCAAACCAGCACACCAGAGCCACATCCAGCCTAGCCTTAAAAACTTCCAGGGATTGCCTTTCTACCACCTCCCTGGGTAACCTGTTCCAGTGTCTCACCACCCTTATGGTGAAGAGCTTCCTAACATCCAATCTGAATCTACCCTCCTCTAGTTTTTCTCCATTCACCTCAGTCCTGTAACTATCTGATAGCCTAAAAAATCCCACCCCAGCTTTCTTGTAGCCCCACTTCAGATACTGGAAGGCCACAATAAAGTCACCCTGGAGCCTCCTCTTCTCCAGACTGAATAACTGCAAATCTGTCAGTCTGTCTCCATAGGAGAGGTCCTCTAGCCCTTTGATCATCTTTGTGGCTCTTCTCTGGACACATTCCAGCATGTCCATATCTTGCTTGTAACAGGGGCTCCAGAACTTGACTCCAGGTGGGGTCTCACCAGAGCGGAGTAGAGGGGGAGAATAACCTCCCTTGACCTGGTGGCAACACTTCTCTTGATGCAGCCCAGGATCTGGTTGACTTTCTGGGCTGCAAGTGCACACTGCTGGCTCATGTTGAGCTCCTCATCCACCAGCACCCCCAAGTCCTTTTCTTCAGGGCTGCTCTCAAGCCAGTCACTGCCCAGGCTATATCAGTGCTTGGAATTGCCCCAATCCAGGTGCAAGACCTTGCACTTGAACTTGTTCAATTTCATGAGGTTGGCCTGGGCCCACCTCTCCAGCCTGTCAAGGTCCCTCTGAATCACAGAATCACAGAATTAACCAGGTTGGAAAAGACCTCTAGAATAATTGAGTCAAATACATCATCTAACCCTTCCAATTAACTAAATCACAGCACTAAGTGCCTCATCCAATCTTCTCTTAAACACCTCCAGGGATGGTGACTCCACCACCTTTGTGGGCAGACCATTCCAATGACAAATCACTCTTTCTGTGAAGAACTTCTTCCTAACATCCAGACTAAACATGCCCTGGCATAGCTTGAGACTGTGTCCTCTTGTTCTGTCACTGGGTGCCTGGGTGAGATGGCCAAGCCTTGCCTGGCTACAGCCTCCTTTCAGGTAGTTGTAGAGAGCAATAAGGTCTCCCCTGAGCCTCCTATTCTCCAGGCTGCACACCCCCAGCTCCCTCAGTCTCTCTTCATAGGGCTGTGCTTCAGGCCCTTCAGCAGCTTTGTTGCCTTTCTCCGGACATGTTCAAGCACCTCAACATCTTTCTTAAATTGAGGGGCCCAGAACTGGACACAGTACTCAAAGAGTGGCCTAACCAGCACTGAGTACAGGGGCAGAAGGACTTCCCTGTTCCTGCTGGCTACACTATTCCTGATACAGGCCAGGATGCCATTGGCCTTCTTGGCCACCTGGGCACACCGCTGGCTCATGTTCAGTCAGCTGTTGACAAATAGCCCCAGGTTCCTCTCTGCCTGACTGCTCTCCAGCCACTCTGTCCCCAGCCTTCAGTGCTGCATGAGCTTGTTGTGGCCAAAGTGCAGAACCTGGCACTTGGACTTGAAACAGCCCTTCCCTCCAGCATGTCAGCTGTACCACACAGCTTGGTGTCATTGGCAAACTTGATCATCAGAGTTTCTCTTTCATTACTCTTTCAAAAACTCTTTATTAAAAAAAGTACTTCTTTTCCCTGTGTTTTTTTTTTTTAAAAAAAACCAAACCAAAACTCTGAATTCCACTGGAAGTCGTTGCAAGGTTACACTTAGCTGATGATAAACAAATATATGTCTGACTCTATAGATATACAAAATCTGAAGACATATCCTGATTATATCTGATATTGTTTTTGTGAACCCAAAAAAACCCTCTGGCACTTAGGAAATGGGGATAGATATGAAGATGGAAAAGGTCACTGATGAGTAAGCCAAAGAAAGGCCCTTGTATGGAGAAAAACTGAATGCCATTTGATACAGCAAAAATTGCTGTGTATGGGGATCCAAATGTGCCATTTTGATATACCAAGAGTATTCTGTAGAGTGCTATTTGTGAATCATTTGCTAAACATTTGTATTGAATTAATATATTAAAGAAAACACATATCAAGTTTTGCTGCACATTCTGCTTCTGATTGTGTTCTCAGTGCATACCACAACTTAATTTTCATCATCATTTTCATCACACTGTATGTAAATAATACTTTGCACCAACTCACACCTTTACACTTATGCAGTAATATGATATGGCACAAGAAAAATAATATCCAAGTTAATCTTAGCAGGCTGGGCGTTAGATTAAGTGAAGTCCATTTGATGCAGCCCTAAGAGAGGTTCAATACATTTAATAGGAAAGGAAAAAAACTATCAGGTGATTCAGTCATCTCAAATTATTTTTCATTTACAGTACTTCAGGATTTAGGACATATTAATTAGTTTAGAACAAAAAATTCCTGCCTGAGAGCTACACACAGCCTCTGGCTGCACTGGAGTTCACAGTAAGTCCCTACCACATGATGAGAAATTACTCTGTATCTAAAATGGACTCTTGACCTACAGAAAGATGCCAACCACGTCTTTCTGGGGTGATTCACATGCATAATTCAGAGCTGATTAGTTGTACTAGTTCTGCGCTCTTCAAGGAACAAGAAAGAAATTGAGAAATTAAGAGAGGAAATTTAATTAATGAGCGATGAAGTCTGTTAAAAAGGTAGGCTTGATCGCAGCAAGAACCTGGGAAGTGTATTAAGATTACAATTAACTGATTATTTCATCCAATCTGGAAGAGTTCAACTTGTTATAATGGCATTCTTGGACAAGGTACGATTTTACAGATGGTTTTATTACTTTAAATGTCAAGTTAAGCCCTCGAACTAAAAAAAAAAATGTCCATATGCCCTTTCCTCAGATGTTTTTCTCAAATTCAATTCCTACTGAATCTGAATCTTTTCAGAGCTGTTCGGTATCTGCTAGCATAAAAATGCCACTCAACCACGCATACAGATGCCTCCTCTTCTGCTTGGCAGGGATTTTCTTAGCAGGCAGGCCAAGGATAAATATCACCATGGCATTCCCTTAGGAACATTGCATTAGTGTGCATTACAAGAGTTTAATGGAGACTGACTTGGACTGCATGGGCTGCTTGCCTTCTCAGATATCATAAAGTACAAGAGTAATAAAGTACAAGAGTAGCTCTCCTAAGGTACAGAAGAAATTGCTGAAACTTTGTTCACATGTGTGTCATCTACTCTATGATAATTCTTTTAGAAACAGCTTTTATTGGATAAACGCTTCTACTGGAATCTTAATTCCAGTGCAAGAAGGTTTTTGTTAACATTTTTCTGGAAAGCAGAACATGGAAAAAAACCCTAAAATATGGAGCAACATGTAGATACAGATTTTTACATTTTATAACCTCCTCTGTATTACATTTCAGACTGTGCTCAGGAAAAAGTGAAGGTTGACTTTCATTTTCTGAAGCCTATATTTAAGCATTTAGCTCCATCTGAGACCTTCAGTTTAGGCTCAAAGTGATATTAATGATTTTCACAGTTCAAAGTCAGATTAAGGAAAACATTTTAAAGTTCTATAGAGAATATATTTACCCTTACTTCAGTTAGTCTAAAAGAAGAGGAATTAAGAAAGCAATGGAAATACATTTATTTGTCTCACAACATAAAGTATACAATTTAAAGGAACTTTGAAGTATTCTCAATTAAGATCTATGTTCAAAAGGTGAAAATACATGATGATACTACAATGCACTGATGATGTTTTACTTTGATAATTTAATGCATGTACAATTTTTTCTACCTGTAGTCATTTATTCATGTTTCAGTTGTATTTTTGGATGAAATTTGATGCATTACTTGCATCAGCATACTGGAAAAGTAAAGAGAGAAGAAGTTTCAATCAAGCAAGGAACAGAAAAAAGAATCTGTCCAAACCTTCCACTTGACATCTGGCCCAGCAGTGGAAATGAAATAAACATATAATGTAGACATTTGGCTAAATAAAGCCACAACTGCAGCTGTTATAAAAACTCTGTAAAAATTATGTCTTAGAAAATTGCCAGATCTCTTTGGCCAGAATCCAAAAATTTTGTCTTCTCACAAAACATGCTTACATGATTCCACAGCTTTCTTATCTGTTTCTGCTTCATGCCTTAAAAAAAAAAAAAAAGTATGAGCCTGAATCCTTTTCCATTTAAAGTTCAATAGTCAATCTATTGAAATATATCGCTTGTCCTTACAAACTTGTCCTCTCTAAAGCTCTGCTACCAAGATTCTGCAGATGAATTAACCAGGGTGGCATCAGAAATCAAGATGTAAGATTAAATATTTTGTAAGATACCTGTGAGCCAAACTTGGTTGAATTTCTGTAAAATAGAACCAAGAACTTAAAGAATGGGGTTTAGTTTAATCATTCTTAAGAAGCACATCTATGGAAAGTCTAAAGATAGGCATTACCCTTTCAGGTATGATGTATGATATATGATATAACTACAGTTCAAGATGTATTTTATAATAATAACTTCACTTGATCACATTTCTAGAAGGAGTATGATGGTTTTGAATACTGTTCTACTATCTGAATCATTTTTAGCTCGACAGCTGCTACAAATGAAGGTTGTTGATGAACAGTGTTAATTGGTAAGCACTCGTGAAGAATACAGAGAAAAAACTAAGCTTGTGTGAAGTGCTTCTCGATGTGAGGGGGATTAAATAAGCAATTGCAGTAATGAAGGTTCAGATGACATAGAGAGAAATCATGACTTTTACTGTTTACAGTCTATCAATAACAACTGTTTCCGACTGTGTCTGATTAGTTTTCTTTCCAATGGTTGCTTTGCTGCAGGAGGATTCCTAGCACTCACCCTATCTTTTTATATTACTACAATCAAAACTTTAGTACTCCAGTATTATGCTACTTTAACAGCAATGATTTCACAGGAATTACACTTGTGCAAAACTGCATCTGTGCAGAGGTGAACTAAGCATATCATACACAGATTTTGCATTTATACTATGTGTACCTATATGGCCAGGGGTAATGGCTTAGGCCCTTCACATAGCTTCCACAGCTTCAGAACTCTTGATCTAATGTATTCTTTATAATCTTGAAATAAGTCTTTATTAGTCTTACTTTAAAAATTACAGGTAGCAAGGAGTTGATGGAAAAATTCAGCTTTATTTCCTAGCTCTGTTTCCTCTTTTCCAGGTAACAAATTACAGTGGAAAGAGACAAATCTTATCGGACAAAACACTGATATATAAATGCTTGAAATAGTGATTATGAAGTGTCTTTCTGGTATCAGAAACATAAAACGGAGTTGTAGACATACAATGGGATTCAGCTTTTTAATGTGTCGTCAGATGGGGAAGGAACCGTCGTATTTTCTACATCTCCAATGTCTGTTCTTTAGGTTGGAGTAAGTAAACTTAAAATGTAAAAAACATGATTAAATTATTTATACTTAATTGCTTTATACATTCAGTATGCTGCTGGTGTTAGTGCTGTAAATAGAACATATATTAAAAAGTCAAAGAACATATAGGAGTAGCTCTATTGATAGCTGAACTCTGATAATTTATTTGATGTGAGAAATCTGTGTCAGTTTCAACTGGGGAAAAGGAATATATTTTAATACATTGAAATGTATTTATTCTCTCCCATTTTCGTAAGAACTGAGATAAAATTAGGTGTATAAGTCCCTCCTGGAATTTATCGTAGAATTGCCGGGGTTGGAAGGAACCTCAAGGATCATCTAGTTCCAAGCCCCCTTCCATGGGCAAGGACACCTCACACTAGATCAGGTTGCCCAGACACCCATCCAGCCTGGCCTTAAAACATCCAGGGACAGAGCTTCCACCACCTCCCTGGGCAACCCATTCCAGTGTCTCACCAACTTTATGCTGAACTTCTTCCTAATATCTAATCTAAATCCTCCCTCCTATAGCTTGGATCCATTTCCTCTAGTCCTATCCCTAACCAACATCCTAAGAAGTTCCCCACCAGCATTCTTGTAGGCCCCCTTGATATACTGGAAGGCCACAATAAGGTGTCCTTGGAGCCTTCTCTTCTCCAGACTGAGTGAAGAAATCTAACTCTCTCAGCCTGTCTTCACAGGAGAGCTGCTCCATCCCTCTGATCATCCATGTGGTGCTTCTCTGGATTTCTGTATTTGATATAGGACTTTGGTGCTTATGTTCCGGATTGATGGAGTTTTTGTATTTTAATATTAAAAACTTTATTACCTTAGTGTAAAAATAACCTTACATTCATAGAGTCATAGTAACATAGAATTACAGAACACAGAGTCACAGAATTGTCAGGGTTGGAAGGGAGCTCAAGGATTATCTAGTTCTAACCCTTCCTGCCATGGGCAGGCACACCTCACACTAGATCAGGTTGCCCAGATCCACATCCAGCCTGGCCTTAAAAACTTCCAGGGATGGGGCTTTTACCACCTCCCTGGGCAACCTGTTTCAGTGTCTCACCACCCTTATGATGAATAACTTCTTCCAAATGTCTAATCTAAATCTACCGTCCTCTACACTTTGGGTTGGAAGTGACCTGTAAACATCAAGCTAGTTCAGTGCCTTCTGCCTGTTTATTCAATAAATGGCTTCATAAAGGCACCCTTGTACTTACAATGAATATGGGTGGTACCTACACCACAGAAGAAGCCTGAAGAGTTGTTACTGTACTATCTTACATTAACCATAAGATATGCTAAAATATTTTGCTCTGAGTCATGGCCAGTTATAGCAAAACCCAGAAATAGCCTGTTGCAATCCTATTTCAGATCATTAGATCTCCATTTTGTAATTGTACATTTTCTAGTATCTTCTCTGTCATGAGCTGTTCTTACACAGAAAAGACAACTATTTGCATGGAAATAAGATTCCCCTCTTAGTGTGACCTGTTAGTCATTAACTGTATGGAAGTGAATCTTATTAAACTTTACAAAAGAGGTATTGTTAATTCCAGTTTTCAGAAAGCTGAATCTGTCACCTCAAAGCATGAGAGATTTTTCTGGAAAAAAAAATCTATTTATCAGAATGTTGGCTGAGCACATCATATATATAGGATGTAAACAAGGAAACGAATTATGATGTACAATGTATCTTAATCACAAACCAGTGAGTCTTATTCCATGAATGAAAAAACTGCAATTTGATTCCTTCAAAAGAGAAGAAATCTCAATCAAATGCTATTGTTTGTGGTGACTGGTGACACTTACTACAAAAGATTAGTGAGTTTGAGGTCCTTAGAGTGATCACACATTGCAAACAGACATGCTCATTGTCAAGATAAGACATCTTTTATGGACCCTACCAGGGCTGAGTGTCTACTGCATTGTTAAAACTCCTATGCTCAGAAGTACAGGATCTTAACAACCTGTAAACCTGGTGACTGTGTTTGGCAGGGTGTGCTTTTGTTTGCTGTAGGTGTTTACATATGCTCTTGAGTAATAGAGAAGGGTTGTAGTGTCAAAATCAAGACACAAAGGCAGTTTTGGTAAGCCCTGGAATAAATCAGTATTTACTAGGTCCTTCTCTTACACTTTCATGGTAGGTACTCCTCACCATTAACTGTATAACCTGGAAAACAGCAGATCATAATAGTAATAATAACAACAATAATAATAATACCACCAACAAAGTTGACTTTATAATGTTTAGTTATATTAGCTAATTACAGTAGATAATAATGATGATAGAGTCTTAAAAAAAAAAAAGAGTTCTATTAAAAAACCTGATATGTGCCTCAGAATGGGCCACAGTATAGCTTGTAACTCATCTGCAGATCCTGAATGACAACAACCCAAGTCTTGCACTCTGGTTTATCTTGGTGAGGGAACAGTGGTGAGGAAACTGCAGGGCATGTGGGTCCTTCATTAAGGAAGGATCCAGAAGGGCAGTAGATGCAGCAATTCACCTGGATACAGTTAGCAGTGGACAATACCCCAGCCCATTCAAGTGTATTTCAGGTATTTTCTTTTTAGCTCTTTGAGATCAGTGTTATGAGCCTGGAGATTCACAAGTGGCTTGTAATGTCAGGACAGTTGATCAGCATGCTCCATTCTCCTAGCAAAGCACTCCACTTCCTGAACAACACCAACCACTGTGTGCCATTTTGCTATGGTACATAAAGTGCCAATCGTTTTTGTTTTTTGGTTTTCTTTCTGCCAGAGATTTAACATTTACTTTGGGTGTCATATGCTGAATGACTGATAATACTAATTAAAAACAAATAAGAAAACTATCAATAGACACCGAAAGTCTGACGCAAGGTGATGCTCTTGATGAAAACAAGCTAAACTAAGTCTTATATTTTCCATCATAACACAGAAAAATAAGTAGGGGAGTAGATATTTTAGCTTTAAAATGATCAGAAGCAAGACTAATTGTAGAAATATTTAATGTATAATATTTATTATATAAAATTATATGATATATGAAGTAAAAATAAAACCAGCATAAAATCTTAGCTAAGTATTCAAAAGACTAACCATAATGCAGTTAACACTGGATAAAAATGAAAAAGAAAAAAAAAAAAAGCTACCAAATACTGAGCCACTGTATTAGTTCACAGGATTTAAAATGTAGGCCTAAAAAAAATTGATACCTGGTACAGAAAGTATGTGTAGGATGGTAGTCATTAAAAAAAAAAGAAAAAAGGGAAAAAAGACTATTTCTTCTCTTGCCTGACACTGGTGAAACCTAAAGACAGTTATAGTTATTCCAATTTTCATGTCTCCTCAAATGTCTTATGTTCTGCTGATGGAATAGTCTCATCAGTACCCACAGAGCAGATGTGTTGCTGCCAGTTACATCTGGCTCTGTTAGCTGGGAGCTGCTCTCTGAACTCATGGACACTTCAGCATCCCAGTTTTCTTCCTGCATTCCCAAGAAGCAGTGGAATTCCCTCTTTACCGAAAAAACAGAGGTATGAGCATTTAGGATTCTTCAGTTACTCTCAGAATAGATTCAGGCTCAGCTTCCTAGTAAATTGTGCTAAGCAGAGGGATGTATGTGTTAAGGCAATGGCCAAGGAAAGGGAACATTCTTGAATCCCCCTGTGGAAGATGCTTTGTCACAAATGAGCTAATAAAATCTTCTTTTTGCTAGGGAAACAACAAAAAATTACAAGGATGGAAGAAACATGGATTCTGGATACTGCTACATTGACTTTGTATTTATTTCATGTGTTTTGAATTAAAATACAGACTCGTTCAGTTTCATAAGGAAGAGGGTTGCAGAGGTGTTTATACTCCCGAACACAGGAAAAATAATGAAAATAAATCCTGACAGTGTTCAGAGAAGTTTGGAGATTCCCCTTTGAATTGGGATGGCCTAGATTAGGAAACGCCTTGGTCAGTGCATGCAGATTTTGTAGATTGTCTTCTGAGAGTCCTGCTGTCTACTGGCAGCACTGGCATTCACTGCTGGCAATTTTTGCAGGGCCACTTTCCTCTAAAGGTGCTGGAGCAGTGGAGACAGAAAACTCATCCAGCAGTGGGCCTCCCATGGGAAGGCTTTATTTAAAGCATGGCAACACTAGTTTTCTTTCCATGACACTCATAGCTAGCAATTTTGCTAAAAGACTGTTAGGAGCAAGAATTTAATACAATTGTGACAAGTACTTCCCTGAAGTCGGAAGGTCAAGACCGCAGCAAATGAAGTATCTTCAGCACTCCTTCGGATGGCCATTAGATGACAATGATTTTTGGTTAGTCTGGATGTGAATAAGTCTCAAACCATGAATCCATGGGAAACTGCACAACTACTTCTATTTTAAATCCTGAAGCAATGAAAAGTATACTGAGCAGTCTTGCCTGAGGAAGTAGTAAGAAGGCCTTAATTGACATGAGGTTTTGTGAGAAGCAAGACATTCAATTTTCATAAAATTTGCCTGTGTGGGAGTGGGACTTTTTTTGGTCACCACCTCAGTGATGAATAATGTGTTACTTATTAAAATGAAAATCTCTGACAACTATTCAGATCTCTGAAAGGAGCAGATGCTTTTTATCAGAACTGATTTATATATGATACATAAAAATAGAGTGGCAAAAGTCTTCAGTCAAAACCCCTCATCCTTTAGGCAGGTACAGGCATAAAACCATATTATCTGACATGTATGCTGCTAGCTGAAGACATAAAATCCTATACACTATTAATCTTGTTATTGTTAACCTTTTGGATAGTCATTGTTTCTCAAATCTAATCATATTTCATATCGATATTACAGTGCATAGGTAAGGAGCTCAGAACACTACAAAGATATTAATTAGAACTCATCCACAACACTCCCAGGAAGCAGACTAAGAATCATTAAAATAATCTGACAGAGGAGGAACAACTAAGCAACAGAGAATATAAGTGGCATCTGATATCCCACAAAGCCAGAAAATAATTCCAGTACCCCCATTTTCAATTCATTGTTGCAGATGTGGAGAGTCAGTCTTTTACATTTAAAACATGTTAAAAAATAAAAAATGTCCACTGAAAAGTCTAGCCTCTTTACTGCTTAAACTGGCTACAAGTGGACATCTCCTACATGTGGTTATCATTGCATCCTGCAGTCTGGCTCCATTCCTTTAACTGGAACAAATGATAAAAATGTGCTGTAAAATACTGTTCCCTCAAAGCTAATAGATGAAGCGTGGCTTAAAATGAAAGGCATCATCCACTTATTAAAATGCTGAATGTAGCAACCAAGCTCTAAGAAAAGTTCACTTAGTAGTCATATACCCAGTGTACATTAAGACAATACAGATTACCTTCCATCTTTAAAGATGACTGTTACAGAAAACCCTACAGAAAACATTGCCAGACTCTGAGAGGAAAGGATTGTACAGTCATCTATACAAAGCAGAATGTGTAGAGGTTCCTGGAATATGTTGATGATAACTTCCTGTTTCAGGTGG
>VWZI01020367.1:0-31114 GCA_013396835.1 Psilopogon haemacephalus | reverse complement strand
GGAACCTCTTAGATTGCTGGTGCTGTGCTGTGTTGTCCTTCCTACCTACTCATGGGTAAGGAGCTTCTAAAGGAATTTGGAGAAAAAATGAGGGCGTATCACCTTTGGAAGAAAGGGGAAGTATCCCAGGAAGAGTTTAAAGATGTTGCTAGGTCTTGTAGGAAAAAAAATTAGAGAAGCAAAAGCTCACTTAGAACTTAGACTGGCCACTGCTGTAAAGGAGAACAAAAAATATTTCTATAAATATATTAATGGCAAAAGAAGGGGCAAGGACAGCCTCCACTTTTTTAAGACGCCGATGGGAATATAGTAACAAAAGATGAGGAAAAGGCAGAGGTAATTAACACCTTCTTTGTCTCAACCTTCAGTAGTGGGGCATATTGTCGTCAGAACAACTGGCCTCCTGAACAGGCAGATGGAGCCAGGGATCAGTATAGTCCCCCTGGTATCCAAGAGGAATCAGTAAGGGACATGCTGAGAAACTTGGATCCTCACAAGTGCATGGGACCAGATGGGATCCATCCCAGAGTGCTGAGACAGCTGGCAGATGAGCTGGCCAAGCCACTCTCTATAATTTACCAACAGTCCTGGCTCTCTGGAGAGGTGGTGCCCTGGTCCTGCCTGACCAACCTGATAGCCTTTTACAATCACGTTACCTGCCTGGTAAATGCAGGGAAGGCTGTGGATGTAGTCTACCTGGACTTCAGCAAAGTCTTTGGCACCATCTGCCACAAGAAGCTCCTGGCAAAGCTTGTGGCTTGGACAGANACTGTGAAAATAAACCTGTGCCAATATAAGAGAATGTGCTGGTTTGAGGCTAATTGGAGGATCTTAATGAGAAATTAGATTATAGGCTGAGAAAGGAAAACATTTGTGATGTCTCCTTCACTCATTCATTTACTGAGATGTACAAAAGTAAGAACCCAAACAAAGATAAGGCAGAGCTGCTCAGGATTGCTCTGGCTGCTGTTATCTCTCTCTGACTTCTAGCTGAATCTGTGTAACCCAACTAATCAATTCCCACTTCTAAGCCCCCCACTGATCTTCCTCGCTTACCTGGAATGTAAGAGATACTGGAACAAGATTGGGTAGTGGGGGGAAGGTGAAAGGGTGGTTGGGAACCCCTCTTGGAGACTCTGATGTCTGGGAGGGGTGTGGTGTTTCTGTATTACCTTTTCACTATATACCTTCTTGTATATTGTTCAAAGATGTATATATAAAGCTTCATTTATTAGCTTCCAGCTGGCTGAGTCTAGACTGAGTTATTTCAAAAGTGTGGTGGGGCAGGTAACTTCCCAAACTACCACAGAGAAACTCTGAGGAATTTCATATCATTGTCCTGGTAGGGCACAAATCCTGCCCAAATCAGTTCAAACTCCTGTTCTTTCCTCCTCCTGTTGTGAGGTCTGGGAGTGGCAGGTGAACAGACAGTGAGGGTTTGAACGGAGAAGCCCCATGCCACATGACTAAGTCAGGTGTTTTGATGCTGTCCCTCAAAGCGTTAGGGTGCACCTGGAGGTTGCAGGACTTTGAATCTATTGGCCAAAACAATGGACACTAGTGCCTATTGGTCAGTTTCACCCTTCACAATGGGGTATTTAAAGGAGGGCAATTTACAGCAGTTGCTTCTCTTTCCTGCTGTCTCTGTCTGGAACAGACATCTCTTGCACCTCTTTCACAGTGGCCATGTGTTAGCAGCGTGCATTGCAGCAATACAGCAGCTGCAAGGCAAACTCTTTCTCCTCCTCTCTCCAGAAACTCTATACCTATCACATTTGTGAGTCTAGGTGGGGTTAGGATTTCCCCTGTTGTCAGGTTCCTTGTTTTCCAAGTTCTGACTGTTTAGGCTGTTTAAACTGTTTAATTCAGTGTTTATAAGCAATTTTGGTGAGCGAACATCCAAAGAACCCCAGGGAAATTCTCCTGAAATCTTGATTATTAATAACAATTTAAAAAATAATAATCGCAACAATCATGGGTTTCTTATCATTGTAGGTTAGGTCTGTAAAACTAAGTGCTTCTAGAGACACAGAGCAATCCAGGCAAATTTCTGAAGGAACAGAAATTGTACAGGGGCTGAAAGAGGAGAGAGAGAGAGGAAGAGAGGAGAAATCATTACAGAAGATTGGACGACTGGCACATGTTTCATTACCCTACCAGGCAATTATGGGCCTGATAGTCTGAATGATGCCTGATAAAGGTTCAAGAAGCAAAAAGTTTTTTATTACAGTAGATGTGATTCAGGATCAAGGTCTAATTAAACAGCAGCTTTAACCAGCTATGGTTTAAGACATTTCTGTTTACAAAGTTTTAGTGAAGTACAAGTGCAGTTGTGAGAAAGATGCCAGGTAAAACAGCTTTAGGTTTAAGCCGATAGTGTTGTTTTGTTGAACTCTGATGAATATCTAAAGAAACTAACATGCTTTATCTGATGCCCTGCACTGTCGGGAGTAGTTTTTTCAGATGAAGAAAAATTATCTTTTATGATTCCTAATCAACCTTGATCACAACTAATTTAGTGACTTTTGACAGCATGAGAAGCATTTGCATGCTATGAATTCATATTTATCCACTAAGAAACGGGTTGAGATACTTCATTCTTTACCTCCTTGTTGCCTTACTCTGAAGGCGTGACGACCTGGTTCAAGGGCAACACGAACAGCCAAACCCAGGCTGCTCGGGCCATCCGCTACAGACATCAATATGATGGATAGCAAAAGGCAAAATGGCAAAATGGCATTTATTAAAACGTGGCAGTGCTTTTTATAGCATACAAAACGTCACATCCGTCTTTCTACGTCCTAACTCAAGGCTATTGGCTAAAAGGAGGGGCTCCTATCTTTCCGTTACAACGCGAGATCTTCAGAACGCCTGTCCCTAACTGCAACACCTCCTAGATTTCTAAGCAACCATCAGATAACAATTTTTGTTTGCTACTGTCTGAGCTGGTGACGAAAATTTTCCTCAGTCCGAGGCCATGTTAGAAATAGGTTAACTTCCTAACTATTGCCACTGCCATACTGCTTTTTTAAAAGATCGTTTTTTCTCTCCATCATCCTAAAAAGACAACAAGAAACAATGGGGGTTTTATGAGATACCCCAGAAAAACCCTGGCTTATACATAAAAGTCTAATGGCCATGCAAACCTGCGGAGACAAACTGGTGAGGAATAATTCTGTGTATGTGTCATTTATGAGGTGAGTGGGGATAAACTTACACAGAGGGATACGTATGTGCTGTGCAATCTCTGGTTTACACATCTGCAAAAGCATGTGACTAAAAATCTGCACCACCTCTTTGTTGTCCATGTGTTGATTAAAGGCAGATTGTGCCCTTTCTTGCAACAAACAGTTCTGGTTTCTGCTTTATTTTTATTTTTTAAGGGAGATTTTTCTTTTTTTCATTAAAAAACCTTCTGTAGATCTACTCTTCAAAATACAGTGAGCTTACCTAGGCACCTTGAAAAGCAGACTTAGAAGGGTTATAAATGCTTAAGTGGACCCAAAAAATAACTGCATACAATTTTCAGTCTGAGTTACAGGGGGCTGTAATTGAGATGACAGGATTTTCCCAAAATATTGCTTAAGATTAGAAGACCTTTGGGGATTTTCCCTTGGATGACAGACTTTTAAAGTCTATTTAGAAAGTGCAAAATTTTCATTACTTTCCAAAATACGTGCTTTATTACATCTCTGGGGTTCTTTTCATTCTCTGAATATCCTTGACAAAGTGACTCATACTTCAGTGGTGAATCAAAGGGAAACATAGAACTAATTAAATTATTGTGAATTATTTTCTGTAAAAGATACCAGTTCTTTGGTGTAGGCATAAAATCTTATCTTAATATATGTTTATTTAATGTCAGTCTAATAAACCACGGAAATATTATGACTAGTAATAAGCAAATACACTTCATAATGATTCTTTTAAACTTGTGCTCTCCATGACGAAGACAAGCACTGCCAGGTGGCTCTTTGAGAAGACAACTGAAAATCAGAAAAATAACTGAATGTGAGGGTTTTGCCCCAGATGGAGGCCAAATGCCCACCACAGCCTCTTTATCACTTCCCCCTCTTAAATGGGCGGGAGAGAGGGGAAAATATAACAAAGGCCAGTTATAAGATAGAAGCAATTTAATAATGAAAATAAGCAAAAGCAACAGACCGCAAAGAAGCAGGAGCAGAGAGAGATATTAATCTCTACTTCCCATCAGCTGGACGATGTTTTGGTCTTGGAAGTAAGGCTCTCTACACTTGATGGTTACTTCTGGAGAACAGACACCATGGATGAATCTTTCCCCAACTTTCTTCTATTACCTCATTCTTATATCTGAGCTGACATCATATGGCGTGGAATATCCCTTTGGCCAGTCTGGATAACCTCGTTCAGCTGTGTCCTCTCAGCATCTTGGAGTGGGGAGATGTAGAAAAAATAAAACAAAAAAAACCCCCAGCCTGGGTGCCACACTGCTGCTTTATCAATGCTCAGCACTGCAAAACACAGCATTAGAGGAGAATTAACCCCAGCTGGGCCCAGTTCTAACCTACTACACTGAAGAACATTATTTCATTGGAATCTTTCTCAAACAAACCAAGTAGGCTTCAGACAGAACACTTCTTGATGCAATGATGGAGCTTTTCCAGTGTATGTCAGATAAAGATGATGAAAAAAAAAAAAAGTTTGAAAAAAGTATTTTGGATTGGAAATTATTTTGGATTGGACAATATTTAAGCTTGTGTTCTTGAAACAGTCAAACAGATGTAATTAAACCTCAAGCCCCACGTTGGGCGCCAATTATTTACAGAAATATACAGTAGAAAAGGTAATACAGACAACACACCCCTCCCGGAGAACAAAATCCCCAAGAGAGGGTAACCAAACTCCTCCCTACCACCTTTCCCTCCCTCCCCAGCTTTCTCTCACCACCTGTTGATGCTGCAGATAAGCCGAAGATCAGAGAGATTAGTGGTAGGAGAAAAAGTTAGTCGTTTTAGTGATTTTACTCTGAATTTAGCCACCAAGACCGAGAGACAAAGGAGAAAGCAGCCACAGTGCCCAACAGACAGAAGCCCTCTGCCTATCTCATTGTTTTGAGAACATCTCTTAAAACAATTTTTTTTTTTCCTTTCTCAGTGAAACTCGGTGAAGTGACACACTGTGTTTAACTCTCTCTCAGCCAATAGTCTAATTTCTCACTCAAATTCTCCAATTAGCTCAAACCAACACACTTACCCATGGATTTTCCCTTACCCTGTTCTCTGGGCACTCTTTTCTCAGTCTGTACTTCAACCCTAGGGTCAGATCCCACCTGTTCACACTCAGACACCTCTGTAGTTACCAACCTATCTCTACACCTCATGTCATCACTACCACCTAGACTACCATGTGATGTTTCCCTGTTGGCAGCTACTGCCTGAAGGGGATCTGGCTCATCTCCACAAGACTTTGGCTGCATTATTTTGTCCCCAGAGTTCTTTTGGACAGCAGGTTGAAAGCCCCTACTAATCCCCTATTGCTCCCACACTGATCTGTCCTCCCATAGCTTGCCACATGGAAGCCTGACTACATTATTCCACTCCCTCTTCACAAGTTATTTAAAGCCCTGTCGACTAGCCCTGCAATCTCCTCTGCAAACGCACTCTTTACGCTTTGAGAGAGGTGTCTCCTAGTACTGTATAGATCATACCATTGTCAAAGAACCCAAACTTGTGGTGGTGACACCATTCACGGATCCATGTTAAAAGACTGTATTAAGCTGCTTAATCCAATGTCTCTGCAGTTGGTTGGAATAACAGAAGAGAAGATGATTTGTGCCCCTGAATCTCATATCACTTGTCCCAAGGCCCTGAAATATTTTTTTGATTGTTCTAGGACTACCAGTCATTATTTCTTCTCCTCCTACATAGAAGATCAATAATGGATAGTAGTCTGCAGAGTGCACCAGGCTAGAAGTTTTCCAAGCCACATCCCTAACCCAGGCTTCAGGAAGGCAGCACACTTCCCTATGAGTGGTGTCTGCCCAACATATTGGTCCCTCTGTACCTCTCAGAAGTGAATCCCTTATAACTATCACTCTCTTTTTTTCTTTTATTGCACTACTCCTAATTCTTGGGGCTGGCTGACATGCCCATGGCAACTGAGCAGATGGACTTCCCACTCCATTCTCCTCTGCCCGATCCTCAGTTTCTAGTGCCCCATATCTGTTGTACTTGTCTATTAATTTTCTGGTGTACAGAACTTTAAAAAAATATATGGTCAGGAATTTAAGTCTGCTTTCCAGATTATTAGAAAAAAGGCATTCATTGCATATTCTAGATTGAGAACTAGGCTGTTTGATTATTCTTGCCATCCAGACTTTGTCTAAAGCTATGGTGTTGTTATCTGGTACTCATTGTACTCCAACATACTCACATCACTTAGAACCTATTTTATCATTCACACAATTGCCTTTAGCCTTTAAAACAGCTTTAGAACATATTTGCTAATACATGTCAACCACTTTCCTTTTTTTCAGATTTTAAGCAATGCCATACATGGCCATCAAAAGGGTGGTAGGTCAGTGCTCAGCTCATCTTGGAATCTGATACCAGATAGTTTGATTTTTTTCTTTATTTCATATTAGCTAAAACTTTTTTCACATTTTACGTTGACTTTATTGTACTTGACTGTAATCTATTTTAAAAATACAAATATTCCTTATTTCTAAAGTACTCTAACATGACACTATCACAGACAGATATGTTTGACATTGTGATTTACCAGCAAATAGTTTTATTAACAAAATCAGATAAATTAAAGACTGTTTTTAGCAGTACGTAATGTAACAAGTGTTTTAGTAATAACAGTGACATTGTTACAGGTTTGAGGATGACAAAACACACTCTAACTTATTACAAAGTATCTCCAAGTAAGGATGTGCATAAGCATAAATTCAAAGTAAAGAGTCACAGACAATCTTGTCTATTGAAATATGTAGATGCCTACGCTTGTAAAATCAAAGGTATAAAACCAAACACTTGGACAGATCAAGAGCTATGTAAAAGAGGCTAGCCTATAGTCAAATTGTCCCTCTTCAAGTTTTAGTAAATAATCACAGTGCATCATCATTTCTCAATATGCAGGAGCTGTCTTGAGGAGGTGGTCTCACCCAGACTTTATGTTGGCTTCATCTGCAGATAGTCCTGAGGGGCACCCCAACTCAGAGGACATGCTTTATTCAATCCAGGAGAGCTCAAAGGGTCTTATTTTGGATTGGTATTTCCAGGTACCAAGATAATTGACTTTTGTCAGGTACTTTTCCATTTTGGCCTAGCTTGAGTTGCAACATTCTGGTCTGAGCAAGTCTCAGGTGAGGCTCCTGATATTTTTTCCTCAGCTGTGTATGGTCAGAGCTTACTGGATCTTGGAATCTTGGTATCCTCTGTCTGGGCTATGAACCAAATACAAGTGTACCAGGTCTTAAGAGAGTCAACAGATCATCTGTAGATAATAAGGAAGGAAGTAGGAACCAGGTGCACCAAGAGGCCACACTCTGGGCTACTGCACAAGGTAATTATGCTTGTTGTCCCCATAGAAGAGAGGAGACGGGAGCCAGGAATGTTAAGAGGGTGCCATAACACCCTGGTACACTGCCTTTGCAGTTTGTACTTTTCCAGTGGTTTGCTGTGTGGTTCAGGGAAAGGAGTCACACACTGTATCAAGCAGCTCATGAGTGGGGGGTGGAGGGGTGGGGGGGAATCATACTACCACAGACACTCTGGAAAGTTAATGCTTAGATCTAGGTCTGTGAATTATTACATTCTGATTAGTCTTCTAACAGCTATGTATTACACATCATGCAAGATCATACAGAATAAGCCTGTAGCTAATCCTGATGGACAAAAACAGTGCCCTTGCAAGCTCATCCCAGAATAAGCAGCTGCCTCTGGCACTCCTTTTGTTTTAAGGGTAGTGTTTTTCTCACTACTGGGAAGTCCCTGTGTTGATGGTGTCTGCAGCAGTTTTCATGAATGAAGACTATATAACTTTAAAGGTCAGTTCCTGGGCCTCTGCTTGCTGAAAAATTATTCACTTCCTTTCTTCATTTTAACTCTTTGAGTTTAAATTATTGGTTACCATTGTCCGTTATCATCCAACTACCAGTGCCTTTATTAATAGGTGAGTGTTCTTCATGCCTATGTATCTCCATGGGAGTAACTGTAAATACTCAGCTGCTTAGAAACAAAACAAGTAGAAATCAGGCTCATGGTCTCTATCCAGTTCTGTCAAGAGATAACACTTATCTCATTCCAGAGAGATCACTTCCCATTTCACAGAACTACAGTTATGGCACAACAGCAGGGAAATATTATTCTGGGCACAAGTGGAAGAGAGTAAAATTCGGTTTTTCTTTTTCTATATTAATTTGCAGACACTAAGGCTCCTCTTCAGGATGGTAATTCAAATCTCTGTCTTTAAGGCAAGATGTAAACTCAGTCAGTAAAACTCAAAGATTTCTACTGACAAGGGTTAAATGGTTTGTATCAAAGCCCTTGTTGTTCAGTCTTACTCTCACACTTAGTGGCTCTATTCCTGCACAGAAATGAAGCACAAAAATAAGTCTTTTTTTGGGGATTAGGGCCTACATACATAGTCCTCTCAACAGAACAGTCCAACAAGTGGACAAAAGTAGCAAAGGGTGTCTTAGAAGATTAGAGGGAAGAGAGTGGTTTTCCATACATTTTCCTGATATGCTTATGAAAGCTTATACTTAAAGACAGCAGTATGCTTCAGTTAGGTAAAAGATTTTTTTTTTACTGTGTGCATATATGTGCCAAGCACATTTTAACTATATATATAGGAGTGTTTTTAAGCCATTTCTGAAGTTAACAAAGTAAATTATCTGAGTCATTAGAACAAAATCTGTTAACATTTTAGATGTGTGGGTAAGCTTTGATACTGACTAGAAAAGTTGTTTAAAATTTATAAAAACAAAACCAAAAAGGTGGCAGGTTTTACATGGCTGCAGGAGGTTTCATTACATTATCCAAATCTATGTCTACAAGTGCAGCATGCAAAGATGACTAACATCATCTAACTAGATGATTGACTAGAGGGAGTAATGTCTCTAACAGAGTGCATGACTGAATTATAGAAGTATGCCTGAAGGCTGTGCCATCTATGGGAAGCACGGGCATGTGAGCTGGCGTAGGGATTTTCCATTGGTTTCAGTGAAGATATATGTGATTTTACCAATCTCAAATTTTCCACGACAGGGTGATAGCTAAGATCTGAGGGCTTCTTCAGTCAGCAGCATCTGGTTTTATAATGTTTATGTAGCCTCCTTTGAATGCATTCACAGAAAACTCAGGCCTTAGATTTATAACAGGTGATGATGAGCCTCCTAACAGCTCACAGTCATTTAGTAATTGTATATATTAAAGGCAAATATAAGGAAGAGAAATGTCTGTGTTTTGAAGTAAGGAATTCTGCTGACACTACAGATTCTGCAAGCACAATGTGCTCAGTGAAAGTACTTGAACCTTGAAATAGATATACAGACCTCTTAATTAATCTCTCTGTTATTCTATAAAGTGCAAAGAAAACTAATACAGAGAATTTTCCTCTTAATTACAAAAGGAGCCTCTGTGTATTTGACTGTGTGGTGGGGAGGAGGATGTTGGACCAGGGCAACACCAAGTTACACATCCTACATAATTAAGTAGAAGGGGTAGCTTTATTAGGCTGCAGTAAGCCATTATTTATGTGGATGGAATCTTTAATAGAAAACAACTTTTTAACATTGTCTTTGTTTGAATTATAGCAGAATATATCATTTCGTTTTTCATGGATGTGTACACTGAAACGATGTAACCATCTGGCATGGGCCAAGCAATCAAAAGCTTTTCTTAAGCCGATAGAGGAGATCCACAGTCAGGTTAGTATGTCATATGTTGCAAGATGACTGGAGGGCTGGAGTACCTCTCCTGTGAAGACAGGCTGAGGGAGCTAGGGTTGTTCAGACTGGGGAAGGCTGCAGAGACCTTATAGTGGTCTTATATATATATATCTGAAGAAGATCTACAGGAAGGCTGGAGAGTGTGGAGAGATTTCTGAGAAGAAATAGCCTGGTAGTGGTGAACAACCCACTGCCAGGAAGATGTGTGAAAGAAAAGCTCAGCGGAACGCCTATGAAGTGAAAGTGCAGCCGGAAAGAACAGAGGGGAAACAGAGATGCAGACTGGGACAGTTCCTGCTTCTGAAAAAGTTACCCAGAAGTTTCTCGATAAGTCTGAGGCCATTGTTTTTGTTATGTAAACCAATTATTGCCTTCCACATATGATCCCTTGCGCCAAATACTTTGTAGTATCCGCAGACACCCCTCGCTTTCTGGCTACAAGAGAGCTGTAGAATCGCTAATAAACGGGGCAATTGCATAAATCATGTTGATTGGACAGTTGCTCACGGGGTGCAACTCCCAACAGGGGAGGGACTGTTTAGAAGGGCTTGTAGTGATAGGGTGAGGGGTAATGGCTTAAACTAGAGCAAGGTAGGTTTAGGTTAGATATAAAGAGGAAGTTCTTCACAATAAGGGTAGAGAAATACTGTAACAGGTTGCCCAGAAATGAGGTGAAGGCTCCATGCCTGGAGACATTAAAAGTCAAACCTGATGGGGCCCTGAGCAGCCTGATCTAAAGATGTCCCTGCTCACTGCAGGAGAGCTGGATAAGATGACTGTCATGGAGGGCCAAAATTAGGCCTAATATGTGTCCTGGCTTGTCCAGGCAAGATCTTCCATTCCCCTTCCAGAGTGGGAAGCAGCACAGGAAAAGAACAAAAGGCCTGGAGCCACTGAGTCTGCTCCTGTGGTAAGCAAGGTGCATACACTTGTTTATGCATGGCCTATTTTCCCAAATATGGGTAAAACAAGCCCCTGGCTTCACCTAATATGGTTAGTTTTGGCAAAGTGCCATTTTGATTGGCCATCAGACTCAGGCAATTGATAAAATATGGCCAAAAGTTGTAAACAACTTCATCGTTTTGCCTTGTTTTGTCTTGCCATGATGCTTTTGCCTTGCTTTGCCTTGGGAATCAGGAAGCTTTACTGCTTCAGAGCAGCTTTGCCATGTAACAAGCTGTGATGCTTCAAGCTTGTTTACCTGGAAACTTTGCCATGCCTCGGCTTACCAGGGAGAGACATTAAGTGCCAGCTGGCCAGCCTAGCATGAATTGAAAGCGATAAGCTGCTCCTAGTTGGAGAGCTCAGAGGGACCTCACCACAGCCTGTGTGGTAAGAGAGAGCAGATGACTGCCACACAGCGAAACCATGCTTGTCTACACACCTGCAAATCTCCGTGCCAAATCTGGAGCCCTGTAAAGGACACTGCCCACCCAAGAAGGGACCTAAACAAGGTCAGAGACCATGCAAGTCCCAGCACTCTATCAGAGTCCTGGGGAAACTCCAAAAGCCTCCAATGGGTACCATACCACCAACAGCAACCCTCCAAGTGTTTTGGGTACTGTCTGGAACTGTAATGCAACTCTGGAAATCTGGTGGTACTAATTTGTGAGTAAATATTCTAAAAAGCCTCTTTGTAATTAAAGCTCTCTCCTTTTACTCTGTTTACTTTGTAACTGCCTTTTGCCTTAGCAGAAAGGAGCCTCTTCAGTCCCCCTAGAGGGTAAATGGCATATTTTACTGCAAAAATCTCCAAAAGCTCAAATTAATGTTTGCATTTCTGGTTTTGCTTAATTGTTTAAATTACCTGTTCCCTGTGTAAATACTCACAACTGTGTGTTCATACCGTATAAATAAGTTTCCTGCTGAGATGTAATATTAATAAATAATTTTTGTCTGGTTATTAATATTAATAATCATAATTAATATTATAGCAATGACCTTTAAGGGCCTCTTCCAAGCCAATTCATTCTATGATTCTATGATACCATCACGCTGTAGAAGGGGTACTTGGGACACAACCAGTTCTTAGATTTCCTTCTCAGCTAAAGGGCTGAAGCTGGACAGTGTCAGTACTCCCAAGTGTCTAGCTAAAATATCATAAAGAAGATCACTGCATGCAGCTGTGTCCAGGATAACAGAAGCTGTAAGATCTAGCCAACCCTTTCACTGTATTATATAGCCTGGACAGAACAGTATTAATGGGGTGGTAGCTAAGCCCCATTTTCTTCTTCTTGCAAATCTGTCCTGCCTTTCTTCCCCACTCTCTCAAAGCAGTACTTTGTTTCAAATTACATTGCATGATTTTGCAGTATGTCTGATTTCCTGTCTTATCAGAATGTACTCTCACAAATTTTATGATTTGTGTACATTCCTCAGGATTACAATATAATACAATCAAGGAGGGAAAAAATGGGTAAATTTAATGTGTCTTCTGAATAAAATATTGGCAGAATGGGATGTGTTGAATCTTGCTTTTCTTCTACCCCACGGGGGAGAAACTGAATTAATTCATCATTTTGCTTAAGCATGGAAGAGGGCACCATTAAAGAAAGCTTAGAGGAAAGAGAATTAAAATGATAGGGCACAATCATTTTAATCACTTGGGCTCAGCTTCATAAAACAAGGTGAATTTCCTTTTCATTGGTCTTTAGAGTACATGGTTTTCATGCATGATTCCTCAATGACTTATCTGCTATACATAATTAAAAACCTTGTGATTTTTAAAAGTATGTCCTATATAATGCTGTATTGAGAAAGAAATTGTTTGGTTTTTTTTTTCTTTAACCTGTCATTTTTTCACTGTTACCGTCCCAGAAAGTAGCAATTACTGAAGAAAACACATATATACTGGAGTAAGTAAACCTTCTGTGCAGCAATATTAGCTGGTCTACTAGAATACTGAAATTTGTTCTTATGAAATAAAAAGAAGAAAACAAGTGGGAGAGATCAAAAGCTAACACCTAGAGTTCTGCTGGAAAAAAAAAAAAAAAAGAAAAAAAAAAAGTTGATTCTTTATAACAACTAGTAAAAAGCAGAGACCGATTTCTTTAAACAGGCAGTATCTGAGGCTTCTCAAGAGGAGATGGACCTTGTCCCTCCAGTAGAGCTCAGCAACTTCCAGTCCTCTGGCCTTCTCCTGAAACAATGACAGCTACTACTTTGTGACTGCTTTACCAACCACTACACTAGGACATGGAAGTAAAAGTTTTAGTTATGTAGATGGCATAGTTACACAGAAGCTGGTACAATGATTCACCTTATGTAGGATACAATATCCGAATCAATATGGGAGCATCAGACCCTGAACCTGGGTTAGTCCTGGCCTTTGTCATTTGTTATTTGCTATTGTGAGTCTTCCTTAGGTACTACATTGTCCTAAGCACATCTCTGATATCCGTATAAAACAGGAGTGGGGAAGAGCAAGCCCTCAAAATCATTATCAGCCATTCACTTGCCTTCCTACAAGTAAAAAATAGAGCATGTAGAGAAGTTAAAGTAAAATGGAAGCATTGTTATATTAAAAAACACACACAAAACAAACAAATAAAGAGACAAAAAAAAAAACCCCACCAAAAAATCCTCCAACTATACGAAAAACACTCTGATATTTGAAAGCCAAATAAGAAGAGGCCCTGCTTAATTATGAAGGATGAAAAGTCTCTTTAACGCTTATGAAACACCCAGCAATCATTAAGTGGCTTCTTGGTCTACCTTGGCAAGATTTAACATCTAAGTAGTATAAACAGAGTCAAACAAGGCAGAGACACTGGAAGAAGAGCTAAAATTCCTTCCTGAGTTGAGGTAGGTCAGTGGGTTAAGAGAAGCCTTGGACCTGGATGGGGGATCATGCAGGGTGTAGTCAAGCCCCACACCACTGTCCACAGAAGGATCTCTCTTGTTACACCCTGAAGTATAGGGACTCAGTCCTGAAAACACAAATTGGGTAGAAACATTAGTCAGATACAACAGTTGGCAGAAGGGTCTTTAGATTTTCAGAAAGGTCTTTAGGATTGCATCTCAGTGTAGGCGGATTCATGTTGGGGTTGTTTTATTTTGCTTTTATGTAATGTGCATTGTCAACTAAGTACATGTTTCAATTATTTTAGAGAAAATTAAGACTTGTCTTTCCTTTTACCTTGATCTAAGACATAGTAGTGCAAATTCAGGGTAAGAGGAAAAAGAACACGGCACTAGGGTCTCAATCCCCAGATCCATCATTGTCAAAACAAATTTTCCCATTCCTGCAGAATGATTTCGGAATCAGGCCCTTAACTGTTATGTCTCTGTATACAAACACATTTCTCTATCTGTGAATATGCACTGCTGCGTAGACATGTGTAATGCTTTGTGTATGTATACATATATGTGTGTATTTACACACACATTCTCATAAACACAAATATATATTTAAGATTTACAGTTCTGGAAAACCTAGTGAATAATGTAGATGATTAAAGCAGATGCCTCACAGAAAATACTGTTCAGACCCCTTCATTTAAATTCAGCCTCGTATTCACACTTGGTAATACACTCTGCTGTATGAATTATGGATTCCTGTTTTTATCTCTCACACTACACATGAATGTTTGATAAAGATTGTTTCCAATATTATATTTGTCAAAATGCTCATCTAAAATTCAGTCAGAAATGTTTTTTCAGTAATTATGTATTGACTTAGCACTCTGAAAAAAAAAAAAAAAAAAGAGACAAAGAGGGGGGGAGGGGTTAAAGAAGGAAAGAAAATAAAAAAGAAAGCTAAATGATATTATCATTGTTTTCCCTGAATATTTGTGCTAAATAAGTCTAAGAGACTGACAGGATTTGCTGCCAAAATTCCTTATTTATACTCCATCCAAATGGAGCCACGGCAGCTACAGTATGTTTTTCACACTTCTCTCCAAATGCTTCAGCCTCAGTGCTTTGTCTTGTGAAGAAAAAGGCTGCTTTTATGCTAAATTATTCGTAATGACTTTGTGAAGTGGATTAATATCCAGAAGGAGTCTGAATTCACATTGGAGAAATAGAAAATTTACCTCCTTAGGGAATCGAGATAGTCGTATTATAAGTGGGGGGGGAGAAGATAAGGAATGCATTAATGTCCCCAATAATTTTTACATTTATTTTCTTTTGCTGTGTGTGAAATTCCAGCTCCTGAGGAGAGATCCAACTAGAGAAAATCAAAATATGTTTTCCTATTTTAGCTGGGAATCTGTGTCATGACTTACGATGCTACCCTATCTTCCCCTTCTTTTGTACAGAGTTCTCTTCAATTTTACCAGTCCGTACAGGGGTCAGATGTCCAGAAGGAACACTCTTTGCCTATATCTGCATTCAACAGAAAGGGCAGCACAATAGGCATATATATGCAGCTTCAAACAGTGGGTACTAAGGAGCTAGAGCCTACAGTGTGTATGTTTGGAAAACGAAGGTTATTTTAAATTGACTCTAGTCTAGTTTCATGGACTGACCTCCTGCCATGAACTGGCATGCATAGCTATGCTCCTGGAGTGCATTCTCCAGTTAGTTTCATTTGAAAGGAATCCAGTGCTCTCCAAGAGCAAACCAAAGCACAGTAAATGGGGGCAACTGGAAGACTTGCTTTAAAAGGACAAGATTTGTCTCATCTGAAATGCTAACATAAACATACATATTGAATTCAGCAGGCATTGGATCATTACGAGAGGCTCAGATGAAGCCATCACTCATCCTTTTTCTTTCAAGAGAATCAAGTTAGAAGACACTGAGGTACTGAGCAGGTGTGGCTACTGGTGTGAACTTTCTGTGGAGAAATTATTATGATGAAGTGTACAGTAACTGTTTCTTGATTGTACATTATTCTTAGTTAGGGGGAAACCCCTTGAAATACTGTCAATACTGGCAACATAGTAATTTTAATTCTCTCTCTCAATCTGTGATGTGAAAGATCCATAAACACTGTGAATCTTTTAGAGAACTAAAGGACTAGCACAAGGAAGGTTGTGTTTCCCCTCTAAAACATTAGCAGTAATAATTGATTTATTTTCACCTATCTGCCAGACCCTGCTGCACGTTTAGCTGAGGAACAGCCTGTACTCCCCAGCATATGGTCAGCTGTGAGGAGATAAAAACCAGTCTTCTTTGCAGAAAGACCTCACTTCCTTTTCCATGTACGATAACCATTCCTTCCTTTCTGTTCACCGGCATATTCTCCTAGTGTTATTTGAAATCCTTTCATAATTGTGTTGGAAGTTCAAAATGCAATAAATTCATACTGATCAGCCCAATGTTGACAAATTTTGAACTTGTTTCATGTAATATATCACATAAAGCACATGATCATTAATCTGTCATAGATACATCTGTGCTCCACATTACCAGAGATAGCAGCCATTTTCCAATCTTTCTTCATGATCAGTCCTCACAACATGTTAATGATATAAATGCTTTTAACCTTACATAGCTGATGAGAAAATGCTATACAAAGAGTGGCATGTCCAAGTTCACATAGTTGGACCACCCTCAAAAACCTCCTTTATGCAGTGTGCTGGTTTGAACTAATGGGAGGATTTTAATGAGAAATTAGATTACACACTGAGAAATGGAAACAAAATTTTATTCTACTCTAGTCATAGGAGTATATAATTGTATAAGAATTAGAATCATAACATAGATAAGACAGAGATGTTTGAGCCGTTGGGGCTGCATCTCTCTCTCTCTCTCTCTCCCTTCTAGCAGGATCTGTGTAACTCCACAAACCAGTTTCCTACTTCCTTAACCCACTGGCCAATCTTCCTCACTTACCTGGCATGTAAGACAGATAGTGGGATAAGATTGGGTAGTGGGGGGAAGATGGTAGGGTGGTTGGGAACCCCTTTTGGGGACTCTGATCTCTGGGAGGGGTGTGGTGTTTCTGTATTACCTTTTTACTGTATATATCTGTAAATATCTGTAACATATCTTCACTAGTGGGACAGATTGTCTTCAGGACAACTGGACTCCCAAACTGGAAGATGGAACTAGGGACCAGGATAGTCCCCCTGTAATCCAAGAGGAATCATTAAAGGACCTGCTGAGGCACTTGGATCCTCACAAGTCCATGGAACCAGACGGGATCCATCCTAAGGTGCTGAGAGAGCTGGCAGATGAGCTGGCCAAGCTGCTCTCTATCTTCTATCAACAGTCCTGGCTCTCTGGAGAGATCCCTGAAGACTGGAACTGGCCAGTGTGATGCCCATCCACAAGAAAGGCAGGAAGGAGGAACCAGGAAACTACAGACTTGTCAGCCTGACCTCAGTGCCAGGCAAGGTTATGGAACACTTCATCTTGAGTGCAATCACACAGCACCTACAGAATGGCCAAGGGATCAGGCCCAGCCAGCATGGGTTTAGGAGGGGCAGGTCCTGCCCGACCAACCTGATCGTCCTTACGATCTGGTTACCTGCCTGGTGAATGCAGGGAAGGCTGTGGATGTAGTCTACCTGGACTCCAGCAAAGCCTTTGACACCGTCTGCCACAACAAGCTCCTAGCAAAGCTGGCAACTCGTGGCTTGGACAGATCCACTCTGAAATGAGTTAAGAACTGGCTGGAGGGCTGGGCCCAGAGAGTGGTGGTGAATGGTGCCACATCCAGTTGGTGACCAGTCAATAGTGGTGTGACCAAGGGATCAGTGCTTGGCTCGATCCTGTTCAATATCGTTATTGATGACCTGGATGAGGGGATAGAGTTCATCATCAGTGAGTTTGCAGATGACACAAAGTTAGGAGCAGGTGTTAATCTGTTGGAGGGTAGGAGGGCCCTGCAGAGGGACCTGGACAGGTTGGATGGGTGGGTAGAGGCAAATGGGATGACATTTAACAAGTCCAAGTTCTGCACTTTGGCTACAACAACCCCAGGCAGCACTACAGGCTGGGGACAGAGTGGCTGGAGAGCAGCCAGGAAGAGAGGGACCTGGGAGTGCTGGTAAATAGTAGGCTGAACATGAGGCAGCAGTGTGCCCAGGTGGCCATGAGAGCCAATGGCATCCTGACCTGTGTCAGGAATAGTATGGCCAGCAGGACAAGGGAGGTTATTCTTCCCCTGTACTTAGCACTGGACAGGCCACACCTTGAGTATTGTGTCCAGTTCTGGTGTCCTCAATTCAAGAGAAATGCTGAGGTACTAGTATGTGTCCAGAGAAGGGTGACAAAGTTGGTGAGGGGCCTGGAGCACAAGCCCTTTGAGAAGAGGCTGAAGGAACTGGGGTTGTTTAGCCTGGAGAGGAGGATGTTCAGGGGTGACCTTGTTGCTGTCTACAACTACCTAAAAGGAGGTTGTAGCCAGATGGGTTTGGTCTCTTCTCCCAGGCAACCAGCAACAAAACAAGGTGGGGGCAATCTCAAGTTGTTCCAGAGGAGGTATAGGCTGGATATTAGGAGGAAATTCTTCACAGAGAGAGTGATTTGCCATTGGAATGGGCTGCCCAGAGAGGTGGTAAGGTCACTGTCCCTGGAAGTGTTCAAGAAAAGACTGGATGGAGCACTTAGTGCCATTGGATAGGGCTGGGTGATAGGTTGGACTGGATGATGTTGGAGGTCTCTTCCAACCTGGTTTATTCTATTCTATTCTATTCTATTCTATTCTATTCTATTCTATTCTATTCTATTCTATTCTATTCTATTCTATTCTATTCTATATTGTAAATATCTGCTAGTATGTTGTGGAAAGCTGTAATATAAAGCTTCATTTATTAACTTCCAGCTGACTGAGTTCTAGCCTGGATTGGCATAATGTCAAAGTGTGGCGGGGCGGGTAACTGCTGAACCACCACATGCAATGTCATGAAGTAAAGAATAACTGAAAACTTTTAAAGCATAGTATCATGTAGGATTTGTCCTGAAGAAGGCAGAGTAAGAGAAGACCTCAAGTGCTCTATTTCTTTAGCAATATTTTGCAAGATGCTGCATAAATACCTGTGAAACAAACAAACAAAAAAATGTACATAGGGCTGTACATTTGCTATTCTGCAAAGCAGAATGAAAAATTTCATGCTGTATTTTGCAAACATATTTCAGGTTACTTCAGGATTTGTTGCCTTCTCTTAAATTCAAATTTATAAGTATCTAATGGAGAGTGATAACTATTTGTTTTTCACAAGTTTCATTTGTCAATTATAATTTTGATGAGGATTTTGATGCTGTTATTTGTTTTTCTATTGATTTATCCTGTACAGTAAGTAAAGCCCTAGACATCTGCCACAGTATAGAAGGAATAGTCTTTGACATTGTGATGGATTATCCCAAATGTGTGAAGGAATATACTAAATGTAAGAGGCATGTGTTTTGTACCTGATAAGGCTGTCTTCCTTAAGAAAAGAGGACAAGAAATTTCAGCTGTAGATTTCTCAATTGGGGTATGTCTATTCTACCCACCAGTACTTCTGCCACTTCTTTCCAGGGCACTTACAAATCTCAGTTGAATTCATCTGCTTTGACAGACATTCTCTCTTGCTTCCCTGGAGTTTACACCTGGGAAACTCCTGCTGCAAGGCTCTTCTGGGACAAGCAGGGTTGAAAAGCTAGCATGACGACTCTTGTTTCAGTAGCTGCTGCAATGCAAAGTTAAAAAAATTCTAAGACAATAATAAGTGCTTAAGTGGTGCAGTGGCCCTACTGACTTTCTGGATGCAAATGCTATACTTAACTCTTTTCGTATAGCATATGTTGGAATCTCCATTATGGAAGCCATCATCACCTTTCTACATTACATGACGAAAGAATTTCTGCCTGCGGTTTCTAGAGGCTTGTACTTCAGGGAGTGACACAACTAACATAATGTCAGCAGATATGTGTGTGAGTATACATGTATCTATCCATCTGTTTAATAAATGCTACACAGCAGTTTCTTCATTTGAGGAAATTATTACTCCACATATGGCTATCACTATGATATATTTCAACCTAAAATACTACATATTTGAAATGTCAAGTCCTTTTAAAAAAAGTACACTTTGTACTAGTTTGAGATGTCCATTGATACAAGCACAAATGCTGTCAGCATCCCTTTGGAAATAGTGTGAAAATTCTTATTGAAGTTCGTACTTTCACCTTGCAACCAAGAGAATTCATCACCTCTACTTCTTAGGCTGGATGTATCCTAGTGATGGAAAAGTTTCAAATTAAATGGCTATTATATTTGCTGAAGGCATTATTGACATTAATCAGATGTATGCCATTAAAGCAAAGCATCTCAAGGCATGACATGTAATGCCTAGCATGGCAACATTTTTAGGTCTATAAATATTTCCTTGACAATGGAGTTGTACATGGATGTTATGTATCTGAATAGACGAGCTGAATATACTCTGAAACAGAGTTCACCGATGGCGGGGGGGAAGTCAGAATATTCTGTGTCTTGCATCTTTAATTTGTTGCATCAGTCCATGGTTTCCTTTTTTGTTTTGGAAATTAGTAAAATATTTTTTATATCAGACCAGATCCTCAAATGCTCTCCATTTCATAGCATTTCAGATAATGGTAAAACAGCATTATGGACTATTACACAAAAAGAATCTTGTCCTGCACAGCAGTAATTTATCAGCTGTATTTTTTGCATCAGTGATCGTAAGAAATCATTATTGGTTCCTTTTCCACTGCATATTTATATACTGTGGTTAAAAATGAGTTACTGCACAGGTTGGGTTAATGGAGGCATATTCCCCTGAGCCAGAAGTACATACTCACTTTAAGACAGGGATGGGTACTTTATTATGGTCTATGACTGATTTCAATGATGCTTTATCATCTGCTAGCATGCACACACAAACTAATAAGCTATTCACTGCTTTTTGCCCCTGAGGGCAACTTTCAATAAGGCAAGTCATTGATTTTTACCATCAGACACACAGACCATAAGCCATTCCCTGTATCATTCTATCCCAGCGGTGCACTCTGTAGGGGAAATCGGTCATTTTTGTCACACATGCACACACACCAGCCAGCAATAATCTAGTTCAGATGTCCAGATACTTACTTAGCCTCCGTTGGAAGTACTGTTGATATTAAACTTTTCTGCAATCCTGCCAGCATATTTTTTAATAAAAATACTTTTATGCAATGCTGAAGCCTTATACAAAGGGCAGAACATACTTTTTTTACCCTCAACAACTTGTCTCTAAAACAGAAATCAGTAGCTGACTGTCACTGCCATTCTTTCATGCATTCCAAGCAGGGAGCCCAAAGACTGAATCGCAGTAAAGTATATAATCAAAGCCAGTACCTTTTAAGTTACTTGTATTTCTTCTAAGTCAATGGGGGTCTTTCTCACAGCCTTAAGGCCTTAAAACTTTTTTTTTTTCCTGTTTTATAAAGTAAGAATACTTAAACTTTATGAACGAGTTCACCCTATTTAAGATACAAAACACACGTTGTGGATCATTGGGGTTTTAATCACTGCCACTGTCTTCTACTTTGACCCTGTTAATGTACTATAAATCTATCAATTTTATTTCCTAAAGCTGATCAGATCAAAAGAACCCAGATGCTTAGCTGGTATAATGTGGAATAATTTGGATTTCAGTGGAAGTACGCTTATGTCTTGCAACAGGGAATCTGTCCATCTTGTCTTTTTTTCCTCACTTTATTTACCTCTCTCTCCAGCAAATTGATTTTAGGAAAATAGTTGACATATCGGTTAGAGTCTCATCCTCCACTAAGGAGATGTAAGAAAGAGAGCCAGCACAGCAGCTCATTTTTCCCTCTCATCTCTTCTTCAGCCATCTGGCCAAAGCAGGAAAGGGAAGGGTTAGCTCAATACCTGATACACTATGATGCTTGAGATGCTGAAAGCATCCTGGCCTGTCCAGAAAAGTGACCTGCAATGGCCTATCTTATCTTCATCTGAAATCTTAGTGACAATTCCCTCTGGGCCACTTGTGGACAGAAGACATGAAAACCCATAGGGTTCACTTTCAGTGCAGTAAAGCAGCTTTTAACAGCTTTACTGGTTCATATGATGTGGATTATACCTTTTAATGTGCTATATATTTCACAGTATCTGCAGCATCTCTAAGATTTAAATAATCAGAAATATCACAGTTTAAATATTTGAGGCAGAAAGTTTTCCCAGCAGCAAATAAGGATTCCCTAAAAGGAAGTTTTAGGAAATAATTCTATTATATAATTCTGATGAAAATATTGAAAACAAATATTGCAATGAAGTACCTAAAAACGTGTAATTCAGAGATTTCTGGAGTTTTCTTAAAAGCCTTTCAGATTATACCCTTGCATTAAAAGAAAATTCAGAAAGTAGTTCTGAATGTCAATATTGCTGCAGGAAGTAAGCTAGCAGTTATTTTCCACCTATCTCTAAGCATTAATTAACTAACTTGATGAATTATGTTTCCACAGTATGCACAGCCCTATGTAAAATTCAAAATGTACATATAAGCTCTATTAAAATGTACAATATTAATTTGGTAAGTATGCTGTCAATTTTGCCACGGTCACACTAAATGCATTGAAACAAAGCAACTTCATCCAGTCTGTAGATACACATTGGACTTTGATTCCTATCCTCCCATAGTGAAAGACTCTATGTGTTAATGTGTTAAAATGAAGGATTTGAATTATAAATATTTTTACATAATGAAAATAAGACAGGTAAAAGTGCTGTGAAGTGCACATCTGTCAAAATGTGTTTGGAAATCTAGATGGAAAAAAGCATAAGCATGTAAGTATGCCCTGGTGCCTTAAAGTTTTAAAATACAATTCTGGTCATTGCAATGTTAGTTTACAATGTAACTTGTATATAGAGACCTGACTGTGAATGTCTCCTTCAATGTCATATTACATCATCAAATGATCATCTTTGACCTCAATAATTAATGAGTGTTGTCATTTTAGTAAGGGAAGTTTCAAGTTCTGCTTATCCAAGGTTAGAGAGTAGGAATATCTGTTTGGAGGAGAAATAGAAAATGGGGATATTTATGACAGAGGTGTCGAGAATGGGAAAAAAAAAGTAAAAATCAGAACCAACTCAGCTCATAAAACATCAGAAGACATCTGCTTCTCCGAACTTATTATCAAAGGATCACTATTTCATCTTACAGTCTCTCTGAGCAAAGCAACTCAGTCTCTGATTGCTAATTAAACCATTGCAAAAAACCCCGAAACGAAGCACCCCCATGCCTGACTAACAACTCAAATCTCAAAGGCTTTCATAATTGAAAGTGGAAGAAATTAAATTACGGAAATATTAGAGAGTTAATGAATGACAAAAATCTGTATTTGGTCTTGGAACAAAAAATCAAGGGGTTGTCTTCCCTAGCCATGGGAGATCATACATTTAAATCCCTGTTAGCAAACACATTGTAAAGGAATAACCACACGGCCTCAGATCCTTTGTCCAGACAAGTAGCTTGTATCCTGTAAGGACCAGTCTTAACTTGTTCTCTTCTCAATTGTTCTGGATTTATAAAAGATCTGTTTTAGTTCTATCTCAAGCTGTCCCTTAAGATTTGTCTCAAGGGCTCTAGGAAAAGAAGCATTTGAAATTCATATATTTGGTCCTTCAGCTAGGACACGTGTTCTAGCTCCCCTCTCTGCCTCTCATGTGCAGCAGGGTGAAAAGGCCTCCCGTGGCTTTGATTAAGGTGTTCCTTGCTTCCATGCAGGCACAGCTCTTAACTGACAACAGCTCCACAGAGCTCAGTGTTGGGGGAAAGTTAAAATTCATATATCTCTTCTGATGCAAAACTTTAATCACCTGCTACAATGCAAGTGCTATGCTTTAGGAATATTTCTAGTTGAGGTGATAAATGAGTGGCAAGCAAAATAAACATCTCATTTCACATGCCCTGCTGTTAGAAAAGTACAATGTAAAGATCACAGATGTCAGTCTCCTTTCTCCACATTCAAGTGAAAACAGCAATGGGAAAATAATTTAACCAAACACGTGAATATATATTTATTCCCAAAGAGAGGGTGATCTATTCCACTTTCTGCAATATCATATAGTCTAACCACGATCTCTTCTTTTTACCTTGTCTTCCTTTGCTGTCAATTTTGCCTCCTATAAGCATCATCAACTAGATCTTGTTAATGGAAAACATTTATTTGGATTTAGACAGGGCTTTGGTTCTATGGCAGCAGGCTTTGGAATGCATCTTTGTTAGAAAGCTGCTGTTATTTCCTAAATTCTGAGGGCGTTTGTGTGTGTGTGCATTTGGAGTTGTGGAGATCATGGAAGCTTTGATGATATGCCATGGGTGACACACATGGCTGAGCTGTCAGGCATGTGCCCAAGCAGTGAAGTGGTGAGAGCTCCAATCTCATTTCTCACTTCTCACAGACAGGTGAAGTGAGGTATTCAGATGGCAGTTCCTGCCCTTGCTGATAACAAACTGCAACATATCACTCCTTCCCATTCTACAGCAAATCAAGTGACAGAGAGAAGTGAGCCTCCCACTTGGATTTAATCCTCCTGGGGTGCATTTTGTATGCAATTTCAAGGTCCAGGATGCTTTGTGAGCAAAAACTAGCTCCCACCAGATAAGCTATTTTGACTGAAATTGCAATCAGTTTCTGTGGACTACAGAAAAGGCATNTTTTTTCTCTTCCCTTCCCCTTCAAACAGTAACTGTATACTCAGTGCAGTGGGTTTAACTTCAGTGAAGATAAAACTACTGGAGAAAATGGTCTCACCTGAACCATTCACCATCAGTGAGCTTTTGGATCTCAGAGAAGCCCTTTCCCTGCAGGTTGCAAAAGATGAAGGCAAACTCTTTACGGACTACTCACTTATCAGGCTTCTGATGTATCTGCCTGGAAAATGTGATCTATGACCAGTGGAAAAGTGGCAGAAGATTTTCATGGAAGTTCCAGAACTGCTTTTTCTTTAGAATATATTTGCCTTGTAATGAGTGTCCTAATATCAGCTCATTTTACACAGAGCTGTCTTTCAGAGAGAGGAGAATTCAGCTCACAGGTAAAACACTTTGAAATGAGAATTTATTTATTTTTTTCTGGAATCTGCTTTGCATTTAAGAAGAGGCATGTTTCAACATTAAACATCCCTCTGCCTCATAATTTCGTTAAGGAATAGATTGCTGACATGGAATTGTGACAGGCATCAGGTCTCTTGGACCATCATTGGTTTTCTATTACTATTTTGGAAATGATGTCACTCAATTACAGAGTCCAAAATCACTATGAGACTTCATAGAAGGTGCTTTGTAGATAGATATTAAGCCTCACACAAGTTCAGTGTCAAAGTTTTAGATGTAACATAGGATTTGTCTCCTGATTTCTGAGAAAATATGCTAATATAAAGCTGATAAGGAGCTGTCCCCAGATCTGGAAAAGAACTGGATTGTTCTGTCCACCTGCTGGTGCAGAACTGTTTCAGAAGGTATACATCTAAATGATGTGTTAAATTATTTTTCCATTTTTCATGTGACAAATCTTCATCTGTTTTTCTGCATGATTATTACACAGTTGAACAACTCTCACCAGTCCTGGTGACACTGATGAGAGTGTCACAATGTTAGACTGAAATTTCCCCTTTAACAATTTCATCAAAATATTTCTAGCGATACCTCCCTCAGCAGCTTGAAGAATGCTTTGCTTGTCTTTCTGAGCGTTGTACTCTTAGAACCATGGCCTTTCAGTTGCAGTTTGGCCCACTTAGGTAGGCTGTTTCAGGAGCAGCTGGCACCTTGGTTGGACATCATACTGCACCTGCACGTGATGACGGGTGCAAGCCATGGCTCATTGGCATGGCATGGCTATGACTTGCAATTGCTTTATATATTGTGTTTGTTGCATGTGTAATGTACCTGATGGCAATTTATGGAATTAGCCCCCTGTAAGAGTAACACATTAAGTGACAGAAAATAAAGGCTTACCACAAAAGACACTTCAAAGCTTGAACATGTGACTTCGCCCAAATGCTGTAAGTGTGGGCTGTTTGCTCACAAAAATGGAATCAGGAGTGGCCAAAAATGCTTAAAAATTAATACATCCAGGCTTTGCTATTTGGGTGACAGAAGTGTACCTGATAACATATTTGGTAATTGTCATACAAGGCACAGTGCCTACTCCTACATATATTGTTGTTACGAATTATGCAAAATTAATAATCAATATTATTTTTTATATCCAGGCAAAGATTGTTAATAACCATGAAAATTGCTTTTTAACATTAAACCTCACCAGAAAACTTATTCACAATATTCAAAATGCACAGTTGGGATACTTATACACACAGGGAACAGGCAAAACTAGAACAATTTAAGAAATAAGTAGCAAATGCAAATATTAAAACTGGAAAGAGGTTCTTAGTTTCAATTATATCTCTTGCCCACCAGGGGACTTGAGAGGCTCCTTTCTGCTATTAAGGCAGAAAGGCACAATAGAATCTAGTTACATAATTTCTTAGAGAGAGGCTTTGAATATTTACTCACAAAATAGTATCAGACAGTACCAAAATCTCGAAGGGAATTCTGTTGCTGTCTTGAAAGTCATTGCAGGCAAAGCAGAGCATAATGTGTCAGGGCAGAGCAGGCAAAGCAAAAGTAACAGAAAAAGCAAAAAAATCATTGAGGCAGAAGCTTATTTATTGTTTTGTCCAAATGTAATGACTGCTGTGGCCACACAAATTCACCAATCAGAATGGCATTTTGCCACACCTGACCATATTAGGTGAAGTCAGGAGCTTTCTTTACCTTGTTTTGGAGCAGCAGGTCCAGGCAAGTCTTGGACCCTCAAAGTGGGTGTCTCCAAGCCTTTTGTCTTCTCCCTGCACTCTGCTTCCTCCCCCCAGCAGAGGGAAGGGACCATGGAATCATGCCTGGGACAAGCCAGGACATGTATCTTCCACAACTATTGTCTAAAAGAGAGGTCAACAACAGGAATTTGCAATGTATTGACTCTGAAGTAGCCAGTACAATCCAATTTATATCATTCTATAAAATTGTAGTTCTTTATAATTGTACTGAACATGCACCTTTTTTTTTTTTTTAATTCTCTGGACAAGAATTTCCAATGAGTTTTCAAGTGTAGCATCAAGTAGATGGATCAGGAGCAAGAAAGGATCCAAAGCATTCTCTGAAGTGAGGCACTGGAAAGAAACTGAAAGCATTTCCAAGAAAAGGAAGAAGTCCATCTCCTAAAAAGTGTTTATTTTGATATTTATTTTCCAGGCTTATAATGTCTCCAGTTACATTAATTGACCCTTCACTGTGTTGTACTCATACAACTGAGCTTTATTTCTGTTTTTTTAAAAAAGTACTATTTTTGAGACAGGTTTTCCCAAAGACTTGTAGCTCTTCTTAGTAATCAGTTACGCCCAGATGAGTATTTTTAATTATCAGCATATGTCTAAATCACAGTCTTATGAAAAAGACATATTGGGGTCATCTTGTGCAGCTCGCTGGCAATGCAAGATTGTTTGCTACAGGACATCTTTGAGTGTTTTGTCCTCCTGTCCATCCTATATAAACAATAATGGAGTCCCACGGTTCTCTTAAGTGATTGTTTTATGGACTAGTAAATCCTGCTGTTGGAATTTCTTTTTTTCAGCAGTCACAAGACCAAACAATGCCTTAAGTAATTTGAAAACATTGAAAATTATTTTAATTTTACACTTCTGTGATGCTATAGAGATGCAGCAGTTATTGCTGGGAGAACTGTTTTTATTTTGTTCCATTTTAGGGTCACGAGCTACCCAGGACCAAAAGACAGAAATTACATTTACCCCTTTTGGGGAGTGAAAAAGAAAACACTGAACATTGATTGGAAGTTTAAAGGGTGATTCTATTTCCAGATACGTATGTAGGGAAGGCATTCAGTTAGAATGAATACATTCACAAACTAGGCCAAGTCTATTGGACTAAAACTTCCTAGAATCCTTCACCCCATCAGTCTCAGCAGGCCTGAAAATAGGCCAAAATTGCCCTCCCCACCTCAGGTCTGCAAGGCCTCAGCAGGCCACATAATGCAGCTCAAAATTCCCTACCAGCTAGAAGCCATCTCCCCCACACAAACCATGAGATAAGTAGGGACAGGTGCTCTTCCTGAAGAAAGGAGAAGCGAAGGGAAGAGAAGCAAGAAGAGAGCAAGATCAGCCAAGCACTGCTTTATAAGATATGATACTGGAAAACAGAATAAAATAATAATATTACAATATGCTGGGATGACCAGGTCTGTTCCTATCTCTTTTTGGAGGACTGTGACTCTGCTGTCTTCTTAAAGAAACCTGGGCCCCAAAACCACCACGATTGCAATATCACAATATGGAAGTATTATTTCTAACCCTAAGCTGTGCTATCTTTTGTGTTGTTAGAATAAATTAATGCAGATTTTGAAAACAAGCTAGTAATCCCACAAAACTTAATGCTGGAAACCTTCATTCTGTGCCCTCTGTCAGGTTTGGGTTTGTTTTATGGTGTTTTGTTTATTTTCCTAATGTTTAAAGTCCATGATTACAGTTTCCATTTTAGAAAGCTTATAAACTTCATCCTACTGGAAGTTTTGACTGATAATATTGGGAAAAGACTTCATCAACATCGTGAGCACTTTTGGAAATCATCCCTATCATCTTCCTAGTTGCAGTGGAGGAGTGCTTTGCTCCACACTAGTGTGTGATGCACACACTTTAGCTATGTGTTTCCTCCTCTTCCCCTTTATTTTACTTGCTTAGACTCTAGTGGAACAATTCATTTTCCATCACAAGGAGTATTTGACAGCACAAAATAAAGTTGTGCCAAATTGCTGATGATATATCATTTTGCCAAATCATACACTGTTTCTACCAGTGGCTGCATCTCTTACTTTCTCTTGGTGGTTCAGCTGGTAAAGCTGACCACTTCTGGTTTGTTTCTATTATGTTTGGGGCAGAATACACCCTTTCCTGCTACATTTTGAAAGCTTCATGCTTGAAAATAATTGTCACAATGTTTTAAATTACAGAATCCTAAATCAGAGTTGATTTTCCAATCTTTCAGCTTATTAGATAGCCAGATAAACGATTGTTCTGTCCTCATTTTTTACTTAATATCTATATCACAGCTAGAGTCAGGTCCCAGCTGGAAAAAATCTGACTAGCAGCGCTGAACACTGTACCAAAGCCTGACAATATTCTCCATGATGCAAATTTGTGGGTACAAGCTTCAGTCTTTCCAATCAACAAGTGCCTGTGCTCTTGCCTGTGCTCTTTGGAGTTTAATGATTATCTCTGCAGTGTGGCTTAGAGAACATCCATGGCTTCTTAACTGGCCCATTTCCTGAAAGGATTTATGCATTAGTTTCACACTTAATTTAACTCTGAAATAAAAAAGTCAATGCATCTTCACAAAATTAAGGAAGTCCTTGCAGAGGCGGACCAAGTAGATACTTTAAAATGCAAATATTTTTTAAAATATATTAATAGGAGTAAGAGGAACTATTATTAAAAAGGAGGCGCTTTCATATAACTTAAAAATATATGAGTGTTGTGTGGGTCTGAACCTCACATTCATATTAATTTTTCACAGCTGAGTAAATAGGTACACATGTTTGTCCATTTCTTTGTTCAATATCTGTCTGGTATCACACAGTTTCCTGGGAATACAATCAAGTCTGTGTCTTCCACTTGCATACATTGGTATTAATGTATTGATATAAATTACTACAAAAGGTGCAAGACAACCATAGGGAATAACATGCTACATGTCACAAACTATTCTAGTCTTCTTGTGCTATTTAAGCCTTTCTGTCTGGTTGTGTCCACTGTGACTTGGGGCTGCATCCTCCTCCTGGATTAAGTCCTCTGGCTTTAAACAAACAAAGGAAAAGCTTCTTTAAAAAAGGATAAAGGCAACTGAATGTAGAAATTGTTGTATGGTGTTTGAAGTTTTTCAGTAAATTGTAAAATATTATGAGGTTAATGATTTGCACTGACTAATAATCAGAAAGTCTTCTGAATTATGTTTGTCCTGGATTAATGAAATTAAAATACAAAAGGGTGAACACAATAAGTGTCACTATTATTAAGTAACTTCCATGCTTCTCCTCCCAATTGGAAGTAGTATGAAAACAATCTTTGCAGCTTATCTTCTTGATAAATTTCTTGCAGAATATAAACCAGACAAGGCTAAGTCTGAATGTTGCAAAACCACATTTACAGTCTGACAGCACTGGGCAGCCTTATTCTAGAAATCATGAGAAAACGTTAATTTAACATAAATCTAAGCTTTCAAAATAATGTAAGTATAATCAGGAGTCCTTAATGGAGAATTCATTGAAGATCATTAATCATTGTATTAAAGAGATACTAGGCAGAGAGCAGAAGCACTGTTTGTCCCAGTGCCCTCCCTTTCACCCCTAGCATCAAGCTCTATCATACATTAAGCTCCTTACAAGTCTTCTGTATTTTTCAGCTGCTGGTCCTGTTACAAATATATCTCTGCTTTTTAACATCACAACCAACTCCTCTCTGCATAGAGAGCCTGTCAGGCCTACTCAGTAGTGATCATCACGACAGTCAGATGGTTCAAATCTGTGCTTAGAGATGCAGGAAAGAGCAAGAAAAAGAACTAGTCAATGGCTATGTGTGCAACACTGAACAATTATTATTAATACTCTCCTAGTTATAACATACAAGTAGATTTTAGAAATTTCCTGTAAATATGAGTACCTCTGACACACTGTTCAACAGTTAAAGAGTACTTTTACTGAATAGTTAGCGAAATGCTTGCTGACATAAAAGATTTGTGAATAAGATGAAAAAAGTTAGGTGCCCAAAGATGGAACAGAGTCTTTAAATATCTGTCATTCCTGCCACTGAAAAACATCTGCAGCATCCCTCAGATAGTTTGTGAGGTAATAAGGGGAACCGAAGTAGTGGTCACAAGCAATCCATATATCCATGTTTGTCTATGCCCAGCCATGGAAACCTAAATAGTATGAACCTTCAGATATGTGTTTTTATATGAATGTTAAATGTAGATATTTGTGAAGAATTCACTGTTAAATAAAGTGCCAGCAGATGGCATTGAAGAATATAGGTCATCATTCCTATTTCTTGTAGAAGTAATAAGGCTTTATGTCACCGTGTACAGAAAATTGCTTCTTCCATGCAACTCCTGAACACTCTGTGTAGTCCACTAAGAGGCCAATTTACAGCATCTGGAGACCCTGTCACGGGAATGAGTTAACGAAACACAGTATCCCGTGGAAAGA
>VWZI01020366.1:3427-17998 GCA_013396835.1 Psilopogon haemacephalus | reverse complement strand
TTCCCCAATCTTATCTCACCACCTGTTGATGCTGCAGATGAGCTGAGGTAGATCAGCCAGAGGGGGGTTAGCAGTAGGAAAGAAATTAGTAGAATTACTGAGAATTAGCTACCAAGGCAGAGAGAAAAAAGAACCATGCAAAGAGAAGCAGCCACAGCCCAGAGAGGTCTGAAACCATCTGCACTATCTATGTTTGGGATACACTTTTAAAAACAGCTGTTTTTTTTCTTTCTCAGTAGAGCTCTGGGTGAAGTGACACACTTTTTTTTCTCTCTCAGCCAACAGTCTAATTTCTCACTCAAATTCTCCAATTAGTTCAAACCAGCCTTTGTCTTAGCTCCTTTGCTCTGGGATCTTTCCCTTTCACGATGATTGCTTTCTATGGGTTAATTTCTAAAAAAAAACCAACAAAATAAAAGACAGATTTTTGTGCTTCCAGCCTCACCATCGTATATTGCAGTGCCTCAGAAGTTGGCTTCCACACAACAAAAAAATAGGTACATACTAATCAAGGTCATGAAATTTCAGGTAATAAGTGATAAAACACTCTTCATTTCTGTGCTGGTTTGAAGCAATTGGAGGATTTGAATGAGAAATTAGACTCTAGGCTGAGAAAGGCAAACGCTGATGATGCTACTGCACTCACAGCTTTACTGAGAAAGAAGAAAAATGTTCAAGAGTTGTAATCCAAATATAGATAAGACAGAGATGCTTGAGCTATTCTGGCTGCCACATCCTCCTGGACGTGAAGAAGTTGTTCTTCAGCATGAAAGTGGTGAGAGGCTGGAATGGGTTGCCCCTGCAGGGAGGTGTTTGGGTTGAGATCCCTGGAGGTGTTTTTGGCCAGGCTGGCAGAGGCTGTGGGCAGCCTGCTCTAGGGTAGGGTGTCCCTGGGCATGGCAGAGGGGTTGGGACTGGCTGATCCTTGTGCTCCCTTCCAACCCTGACTGGTTCTAGGATTCTATGATCTAGGGTAGGGTGTCCCTGGGCATGGCAGAGGGGTTGGGACTGGCTGATCCTTGTGGTCCCTTCCAACCCTGACTGATTCTATGATTCTATGTCTCTCCCTTCCTAGCTGGATCTGAATAATTTCACTACCTTCTCTCCTGCTCCTAATCCCCGCCCTGGCTGATCTACCTGTGCTTATCTGCTCGTGCTGGTTTGAACTAATTGGATGATTTGAATGAGAAATTAGGCTATAGGCTGAGAAAGGCAAACACCTATTCTATTCTATCCTATCCTATCCTATCCTATCCTATCCTATCCTATCCTATCCTATCCTATCCTACTATCTATTCTCTTCTATTTTCTATTATATTCTCTATTCTATTTTCTATTCTACTCTATTCTATTCAGGGCAAGGAGGCTGGTGAGAGGTCTGGAAAACATGGATCTATGAGGACTGGCTGAGGGAGCTGGGGTTGTTTAGCCTGGAGAAGAGGAGGCTGAGAGCAGACCTTATTGCCCTCTACAACTACCTAAAAGGAGGTTGTAGTGAGGCTGGTGCTGGTCTCTTCTCCTGAATTACTGATGACAGGACAAGAGGAGATGGCCTCAAGTTGAGTCAGGGGAGGTATAGGCTGGATGTTAGGAAGATGTTCTTCACAGAAAGAGTGATTGGCACTGGAATGGGCTGCCCAGGGAGGTGGTGGAGTCCCCATCCCTGGAGGTGTTTAAAAAAAAAAAGAGTGGATGTGGCACTTGAGGTTATGGTCTGGTGTTTAAAGATGCTGGGATGAAGGCTGGCCTGGATGATCCTGGTGGTCTTTTCCAACCATAGAGATTCATAGTGCTTAGATGCTGTGCTGAGGGATTTGGGTTAGTCAAGGACTTGTCAGTGTGAAACTAATGATTGGGCTCAATGATCTTGAAGGTCTTTTCCAATCTAAGAAACTCTGTGATTCTGTGGTTCTATTCTATTCATTCCCAGTCCCTGCTTAGAAGTAGCAAGCTGTATCTGGTGGCCAGGAGGGTACACTGGAGTGACTTAGGGAGCAGGGCCTGTTCAGCTTGAAAAGGAGGAGGCTGAGAGGAGACCTCATTGCTGTCTACAACTACCTCAATGGGCATTGTGGAGAGGCTGCTGCTGGGCTCTGCTCACAGGGAATTGGAGACAGACCAAGGGGCTGGGGAGGGTTAGATTGGACATCAGCAAAAAGTTTGTCATGGAGAGAGTGATCAGGCACTGGAATGAGTTGGTGGAGTCACCAACCCTGGATGTGTTTCAGGTGGTTTGGATGTGGTGCCTGGGGCTATGGTTTAAGGTGGATCTTGTAGAGCAGGGGTTCTAGGTTGGGCTTGCTGATCCCGAGGGGCTGCACTTTGCTGTTTCTGTGTACTGAATGTGGCTCTCCCAAAGGGCCTTGTGATGCTTCCTCTCTCAGCTGGGTTTTCTTAAATCATATCATAGAGTGTCAAGGACCTCAAAAGCTCATCTGGTCCAGCCCCCCTGCCAGAGTAGGGTCACCTAGAGCAGATCACACCAGAACGCATCCGGATGGCTCTTGAATACCTCCAGAGAGGAAGACTCCACAACCTCCCTGGGCAGCCTGTTGCACTGCTCTGTCCCAGAAGATCTGCTGAGCAGCTCGGACCTGAGACTCTACCAACCTGCAGGTGTTCCCAGGGCCAGCCAGGTGTGACAGGCACAGCCACGAGCTGCCTGCTGTGGCACCCAGAACTCCTTACGAAACACCTAAACCTCTGCCAGCTTATGGCGCATCTATAAACCACTTCACCTCCCAACAGGCTGCTGACCACAATTCCTGGGGGTTGTGTCAGGAGGTTTATGGTTTTACTCTAGAGCTGTGTTTTAGAGCTTTGCTTTACAACCCTGTATAATAAATCCATTAAAAAAAAACCAAAAAACCCATAACATCTACACCTGTAATTTTTTTGGTTGTTGTTACCAGTTTTCCTACCTTCTCAGCATTCGGAATTGATCTTGAGGTTATTTTTTTTTTTGTTGGTTTTTGGCTCTGCTTTTGCTTCTCAGATAACCTGCAAGATACTTGCAGTAGCAACAACAAACATGTCCGATGAGTTAGTGCCACAGCAGAAAGAAAATGTGCAGCTCCCTGCTTGGACAGTACCGTTTCACTTTTTAGTTTGGTTTTATTAGCAAACTAGTTTTTATATGATGGATTGAGTCATTTAGGCAAAGTTTAAAGCTGTACAGAGATGTTAAGAGAGGAAATCCTCTCATTAAAAGAAATGTTGAGCTATAGTGATCACCATCATGAAATGATGATGAAAAGCCTGAGTACCATTGGATAGGGCTGGGTGATAGGTTGGGCTGGATGAGCTTGGAGGTCTCTTCCAACTTGGCCTATTCTCTTCTTCTCCTCTTCTCTCCTCTTCTCTCCTCTTCTCTCCTCTTCTCTCCTCTTCTCTCCTCTTCTCTCCTCTTCTCTCCTCTTCTCTCCTCTTCTCTCCTCTTCTCTCCTCTTCTCTCCTCTTCTCTCCTCTTCTCTCCTCTTCTCTCCTCTTCTCTCCTCTTCTCTCCTCTTCTCTCCTCTTCTCTCCTCTTCTCTCCTCTTCTCTCCTCTTCTCTCCTCTTCTCTCCTCTTCTCTCCTCTTCTCTCCTCTTCTCTCCTCTTCTCTCCTCTTCTCTCCTCTTCTCTTCTCTTCTCTTCTCTTCTCTTCTCTTCTCTTCTCTATCATCCTGTCACTTCCTACTAGGGAGAAGAGACCAAGTCTGGAGGGGTTCAAGCAAAGCCTAGATGGAGCACTTAGTGCCATTGGCTAGGGCTGGGTGATAGGTTGGACTGGATTCACTTGGAGGTCTCATCCAACCTGGCTTATTCTATTCTATTCTATTCTATTCTAGTCTATTCTATTCTATTCTATTCTAGTCTATTCTATTCTATTCTATTCTAGTCTATTCTATTCTATTCTATTCTAGTCTATTCTATTCTATTCTATTCTAGTCTATTCTATTCTATTCTATTCTAGTCTATTCTATTCTATTCTATTCTAGTCTATTCTATTCTATTCTATTCTAGTCTATTCTATTCTATTCTATTCTATTCTATTCTATTCTATTCTAGTCCTGTTCTATTCTATTTCTTATATTCTACTCTATCCTACATCCATTCTATTCCATTCTATTCTATTTTACTTCTATTCTATTCTACTCCCATTCCATTCCATTCCATTCCATTTCATTCCATTCTATTCTAATTCTACTCTATGCTATTCTATACCATTCTATTCTATTTTACTTCTATTCTATTCTATTCTATTCTATTCTATTCTATTCTATTCCAGTCTATTCTATTTTACTTCTATTCTACTCTACTCCCATTCCATTCCATTCCATTCCATTCCGTTCCGTTCTGTTCTGTTCTATTCTATTCTATTCCATTCCATTTCATTCTATCCTACTAATCTCTGACCGAAATTGGGTCTGCGAGAGGTAACTCAAGTAAACATGAGTCATAGAATCATAGAATGGTTTAGGTTGGAAGAGACCTCAAAGATCATCCAGTTCCAACCCCCCTGTGCCATAGGCAGGGACACCTCCCACTAGATCAGGATGCTCAAGACCTCTGCCAGCCTGGTCCTGAACACCTCCAGGGAGGGAGCAGCCCCAACCTCCCTGGGCAACCTGTGCCAGTGTGAAGAACTTCCTCCTAACATCCCCTTTCAATCTCCCCTCTGCCAGTTTGAACCCATTCCCCCTCGTCCTGTCATGACAAGTCATTGTCCTTGCTTTGCCTGTTGCTGTGTTTGCAGACCCATTAATACTTGAAGCCACACAGGAGCTTGCTAACGATTTTTTCTGAACCTGGATACGAAATGAAAATAAATAAATAAATAAACAAATAAGCAAATAAATAAATAAATAAAAAAGAAAGCTCAAAAGCTCTGAGGCATTAAACACAATTGGGCAAGGCTAGGAGAGACGAAGTTTCCTCACGAATCCGAAATATCTGATAAAGTATTTCTGGCATGTCCGTCTTACTCTTACCATTTGCAAATCTGATCTTGCAGAAGTGAGAGGCAAGGCAAGCTTCTCCGAGGGTGACTACACCTACCGTGAATAATCCAATTGCAAGAGCATGTGAGTCATGTGAAGATGTCACCTGCCTGCCTGCCTGCCTGCCCCTTGGAAGGGAGGCTTCAGGACACGCACTGCTGCCCAGGGACAGGTGTGGCTGCTGCCTTCGACCTGGACGAAAGCAAAGTATTGATGTGGTCTGATTTAATTAATGAGCTTGGCCATAACTGAATTGGACCATTGGTACAAATTCCTCTGGGGGAATGTTACTGGATTTTATTGGGAGATGATTTTTTTTTCAGGCTGTGAGGGAGTGAGAGGATATGGAGGAGTGGAGCAAAGCTGGAGGTGAGATTCAGTCTGGAGATTCAGACTGGACGTGAGGAAGAAGAGAGTGGTGAGAGCCTGGAATGGGTTGTTCAAGGCCAAGTTGGATGAGGCTTTGAGTGACTTGTTCTAGTGGGAGGTGTCCCTGCCTATGGCATAGGGGGGTTGGAACTGGATGAGCTTTGAGGTCCCTTCCAACCTAAACCATGCTATGATTCTATGATCACACATGTGGTGGTTTAGCAGTTCCCTGCGCCCCCACCTTTTGACATAAACCCCAGCTAGGACTCAGCACACTGGAAGTTGATAAGTGAAGCTTTATAGTTACAGCTTTGAACAATAGACAAGCTAATATTTACAAGGTATAACTGTGGTGGTTTGGCAGTTACCTGCTCCCCCCCCCCACCTTTTGATATAAACCCAGGCTAGGACTCAGAAACACTGGAAGTTGATAAGTGAAGCTTTATATTTACAGCAGTGCTCAATATCCAAGCAGATATTGACAAGGTATAACAGACATTTACAGATAGATACAATGAAAAGGTAATACAGAAACACCACAGCCCTCCCAGAGACCAAAATCCCCAAGAGGGGTAACCAACCTCCCCCTACCACATTTTCCCCCTTCTCACCACCTGTTGATGCTGCAGATGAGCTGAGGTAGATCAGCCAGGGGGGATTAGTAGTAGGAAAGAAGTTAGGAGAATTACTGAGAATTAGCTACCAAGGCAGAGAGACAAAGGAACCATGCAAGAGGAGCAGCTGCAGCCCAGCAAGGTCTCAAACCATCTGCCCTATCTATGTTTGGGTTACACTTTTAAAAACAACTTCTTTTTTTCTTTCTCAGTAAAGCTCTGGGTGCAAGTGCCATCCTGTGTTTTCCTCTCTCAGCCAACAGTCTAATTTCTCACTCGAATTCTCCAATTAGTTCAAACCAGCACAGCACAGAAGGAGCCCTTGATTACTCCTCCTGACAAAGACAGCCAAACTCTTCCTGACTTCAAAGAGGACTTCCTCAGCAGTGTTTCAAAGACAGGGTGTAAATGGCATTTTCCCAGGGGAGAGGGTAGATAGGTCTGTGTGGCTCTAGCTCTGAGGTCACCATTCCCCCTCCACCAATTGTTATCCCAAACACTTCTAAAAGCCTATGTACAGTTCCCTGATTAACACCTTACTTTCAACTATGAGGGTTGTGAGGATGCTGAGGGGACTGCAGCACTGCCTGATGAGGAGAGGCTGAGGGACCTGGGCCTGCTTAGTCTGCAGAAGAGAAGACTGAGAGGGGATTGAATCAATTCTTATAAATCTCTGAGGGCTGGGGGTGGGGGGGGACAGGCTCTGCTCACTTGCTCCCTGCCATAGGACAAGGAGCAATGGGTGGAAGCTGCAGCACAGGAGGTTGCAGCTCAACACAAGAGGCAACTTCTTGCCTGTGTGGGTCCCAGAGCAGTGGCACAGGCTGCCCAGAGAGGTTGTGGAGTCTCCTTGTGTGGAGCCTTTGCAAACTCTGTCTGGATGTGCTGCTGTGTGCCCTGAGCTAGCTTGGAGACCAGGATGTGGTGCAGGAGCTCAGCAGGGATAACTCAGCAGGGATCCTCTCTGTCACTGGGCAGAGAGTGCTCTGCCAACACCTTTAGGTGTTATGCAGCAGAGGAATGTTTCTTAAGCACATTTAAATCACCTTCTCCAATTCCCTCACCTAAAATTTGCTCTGATCTCGACAACATTTAATGATGTACATAACTGCTGCTGGTAATCTCAGCGACTTACAGTTTGGCTTTCAAAGCTAGAGGCCAGGAGCATGCCTCAATTCAAACTGCATGAATATTCATGGCACATAATACACCAAAAGTACCCATTAGGGAATGGGCTATGCATGAGCTGCATCTGTGCGGGCTTGCAGCCTATGTCAAACATCAATAACAACCTCATTTCCATACCATAGGGCTGGTGCCTTGCAAGAAACTTCTTCAACTTGCTGTGGGATTCCTGTGACTCTTCACTTGGCACTGGAACAAACTTTCCACGCCAGGAGGTAGCATGCCCAAGCAGCTGATGGTAGAACGTAGCTTCTTAAATAGCAAACACAGAGCATAACATTTCACTTCAGGTCTTCTACATAAAGTCTTCACTGCTGCCTCTCAACAACCACCCCACAGAATGCTGGAGAAATCTCAGTTCTCCAAAACCTGTGCAAAAAACCCTTTTGAACTTGGACACCTCTATAAAAACAGAGTCACAGATTGCCCTGGGTTGGAAGGGACCATCAAAGGTCATCTTGTTCAGCCACACTGCAGTCATCAGAGACACCTTCAACTGATGGTAGAATGTAGCATCTTAAATAGTCAACACAAAGCACAATTTTTCACTTCAGGTCTTCTACATAAAGTCTTCACTGCTGCCTCTCAACAACCACCCCACAGAATGCTGGAGAAATCTCAGTTCAATGCTGGAGAAATCTCAGTTCACTGCTGGAGAAATCTCAGTTCTTCAATACTTGTGCTGTAAACCCCTTTTGAACTTGGACAAATCTGTAAAGAGATTCACAGATTGCCTTGGGTTGGAAGGGACCATCAAAGGTCATCTTGTTCAGCCACACTGCAGTCATCAGAGACACCTTGAACTGATGGTAGAATGCAGCTTCTTAAATAGCCAACACAAAGCACAATTTTTCACTTCAGGTCTTCTACATAAAGTCTTCACTGCTGCCTCTCAACAACCACCCCACAGAATGCTGGAGAAATCTCAGTTCAATGCTGGAGAAATCTCAGTTCACTGCTGGAGAAATCTCAGTTCTTCAATACTTGTGCTGTAAACCCCTTTTGAACTTGGACAAATCTGTAAAGAGATTCACAGATTGCCTTGGGTTGGAAGGGACCATCAAAGGTCATCTTGTCCAGCCCCACTGCAGTCATCAGAGCTTCCTTCAACTTTCACTTTAAGTCTTCTATGTAATGTCTTCACTCCTGCCTCTCAACAACCACCCCAAAGAATGCTGGAGAACTCAGTTCATTGCTGAAAAAGTCTCCGTTCAATGCTGGAGAAATCTCAGTTCTCCAAAACCTGTTCAGTCAACACCTTTTGAACTTGGACACCTCTATGAAGAGATTCACAGATTGCCCTGGGTTGGAAGGGACCAGCTTTTTTTGTAGCCCTCTTCAGATCCTGGAAGGCCACCAGAAGGTCCCCTGGGAGCCTCCTCTTCTGCAGCCTGCACAGCCCCAACTCTTTCAGGCTGTGCTCACAGCAGAGCTGCTGCAGCCCTCTGAGCATCCTCGGGGCCCTTCTCTGCACACCTCCAGCATCTCCACATCCCTCTTGTCCCAGGGGCTCCAGCACTGGATGCACTACTCCAGGTGGGCTCTCAGCAGAGCACAGCAGAGGGGCACAATCCCCTCCCTGGCCCTGCTGCCCACACTGCTCCTGCTGCAGCCCAGCCTCTGCTTGCCTTTCTGCCCTGCAAGTGCACACTGCTGCCTCAGCTTCAGCTTCTCCTCCACCAGCAGCACCCCCAAGTCCCTCTCCTCAGGGCTGCTCTCCAGCCACTTCCTGCCCAGCCTGCATTGGTCCTTGGCATTGCCTCGATGCAGCTGCAGGACCTTGCCCTTGGCCTTGTTGAACCTCCTGAAGTTGGCTTGTGCCCACCTCTGCAGCCTGTCCAGGTCCTTCTTCTGCTCTCCAGCCACTCCCTGCCCAGCCTGGATTTGTGCTTGGGATTGCCTCAATCTTGGTTATAGAAAAGTGGTAGGAATTTATGTGCATGACTCCCATGCAAAGGCATCAACCTACCGCAGACTTCAAGGTCAGAAGGAACCATTACCTCACAGAGGCTCTGCATCAAGCCCATAACTGCCATCTGAAATATGTTAAGTGTCAAATAACCCACAAATTAAAAGCCCAGAAGGTGCTGGCTGATAGGACTAGGGCACTGTGAGTGCTTTAAACCACTAAGCTCCTGCTCCATTCCTCACCTTGCCAATCCTACCCGAGCAGAGCCAAACCTCAAGAGGGAAGGTGGCTCCACCCCAATTAAGCTGAGATTTAGGACAGTTGCAGAGGAAATACCAAAAAAATTAATAATAATATGGCCTTAATCCTATGAGGCTGGGCAAAGCATTGATTTGGGATTGATTTAGCTCAGTGCACAGCTCCGTTTCCTGCCGTGGGCACTGTGTGCTGTCAGCACCACTGAGGTCTCCCATAGAGCACTCAGTGTGCCCAAGTGCAGCTTGGCATGGTGGCCTTGGGCACCTTCAGGAAAGGACAAACTCAGCCTTCTTCTGCCAAATCCATTCGTTCTGCCAAACTGATATTTTTGGAAGTCTTTAGGAATGCTAATACAAGTTCACAGGATATCAGGGGTTGGAAGGGACCCAAGGAGATCATCCAGTCCAACCCCCCTGGCAGAGCAGGACCATCCAAGCTAGCACAGGGCACACAGCAATTTCTAATGGAGGAGTTCTCTCTTTCTACCCTACCAAGCCCCATCTGCATTGGGCTTAGCTGAAGCACTGCAGTTTAGAATCTGAGGTCAGATTGTGTTTATACTTCTGCTCTTTCTAACATGCCCCTGCTTATACAGTTGGTTCACAGGCTCATAGGATGTTAGGGGTTGGAAGAGACCCAAGGAGATCATCCAGTCCAACCCCCTTGCCAGAGCAGGAGCATCCAAGCTAGCTCAGGGCACACAGCAACACATCCAGACAGAGTCTGCAAAGGCTCCACACAAGGAGACTCCACAACCTCTCTGGGCAGCCTGTGCCACTGCTCTGGGACCCACACAGGCAAGAAGTTGGGACTGGCTGATCCTTGTGGTCCCTTCCAGCCCTGACTGATTCTAAGAGTCACACTTATCTTGAACACCTCCACAGGTGGGGACTCCACCACCTCCCTCGGTAGCCTGTTCCAAGTGGAAGTACAAGTACTAGAGTGAGAAATAGGTGATTCAGATCAAGTTTACCGTATTTTTGCCTATCTAGAAGATTCCTGGGAGGATGAGGAAACTACAGGAAGCCTTTTCCAGCACTGAACAAGTGTCTGAAGACTGCCAAGACAGGACTGCTTCAAATTATTTGCCCAAATTCACTGACAGCCTGTGCCAATCCCTGACCCCTCTTGCAGCAAAGAAATTTTCACAGGATGTCAGGGATTGGAAGGGACCCAAGGAGCTCACCCAGCCCAACCCCCCCTGCCACAGCAGGAGCATCCAAGCTAGCTCAGGGCACACAGCAACACATCCAGACAGAGGCTGCAAAGGCTCCACACAAGGAGACTCCACAACCTCTCTGGGCAGCCTGTGCCACTGCTCTGGGACCCACACAGGCAAGAAGTTGCCTCTTGTCTTGAGCTGCAACCTCCTGTGCTGCAGCTTCCATCCATTGCTCCTTGGCCTATCCCAGGGAGCAGTGAGCAGAGCCTGTCTCACCCCTCCTGACCCCAGCCCTCAGAGACTTATAAACGTTGATTAAATCCCCTCTCAGTCTTTTCCACACTAAGCAGCCCCAGGTCCCTCAGCCTCTCCTCATCAGGCAGTGCTGCAGTCCCCTCAGCATCCTCATAGACCCTCTCCAGCAGGTCCCTGTCCCTCTGCACCTGGGGAGCCCCAAACTGAAGGCAGTGCTCAAGATGGGGACCCATCAGGGAAGAGTAGAGAGGAAGGAGAACCTCTACTGTGAGGACAGACTGAAAGAGTTGGGGAGCAAAGCTGGAGGTGGGGAGATTGAGGCTGGAGGTGAGGAGGAAGTTCTTGAGCATGAGAGTGGTGAGAGGCTGGAATGGGTTGCCCCTGCAGGGAGGTGGTGGAAACCTTATACCTGGAAGTTCTTAAGGTCAGACTGGCAGAGGCTGTGGGCAGCCTGCTCTAGGGTAGGGTGTCCCTGGGCATGGCAGGGGGGTTGGGACTGGCTGATCCTTGTGGTCCCTTCCAACCCTGACTGATTCTATGATTCTATGATTCTATTTTCTCACAAGCCCTGTTATTTCCTTGCTCTTCTCTGCTTGGAGGTGTTGAACCATCTGATGAAGAGCAGAAGGTTGTAGGCATGAAGGAAGAGGAGAAGCAACAGCAAATGGTAGGTCTCGGAAGGGATCTCTGGAGATCAAGTCCAAGCCCCTTGGCTAAGGCAGGTTCACCCAGAGCACATCACCCAGGAACATCTCCAGGAAGGCGTGGAATGTCTCCAGAGATGGAGACTGCACTGCCTCTCTGAGCAGCCTGCTCTAGTGCTCCAGCACCCTCAAATTAAATAAGTCCTTCTTTGTGTTTAGATGGAGGAGGAAGTCATAGAATAGAATCATAGAATCAGTCAGGGTTGGAAGGGACCACAAGGATCAGCCAGTTCCAACCCCCCTGCCATGCCCAGGGACACCCTACCCTAGAGCAGGCTGCCCACAGCCTCTGCCAGCCTGGCCAAAAACACCTCCAGGGATCTGGCCCCAAACACCTCCCTGCAGGGGCAACCCATTCCAGCCTCTCACCACTCTCATGCTCAACAACTTCCTCCTCACCTCCAGCCTCAATCTCCCCACCTCCAGCTTTGCTCCATTCCCCCCAGTCCTGTCACTCCCTGATAGCCTCAAAAGTCCCTCCCCAGCTTTTTTGTAGCCCCCTTCAGATCCTGGAAGGCCACAAGAAGGTCCCCTGGGAGCCTCCTCTTCTGCAGCCTGCACAGCCCCAACTCTTTCAGGCTGTGCTCACAGCAGAGCTGCTGCAGCCCTCTGAGCATCCTCGGGGCCCTTCTCTGCACCCCTCCAGCATCTCCACATCCCTCTTGTCCCAGGGGCTCCAGCACTGGATGCATTTCCCAGCCCCTCTTGTGCACCCCTGCAAAGACTGGGCAGGTTTCACACACACAGAAATTACTTGCTCAGGATTAAAAAACAACAAACCAAAACCACCCACCCCAAAGCCCCAGAAAACAGCCTCAACCACAACAACTGAAGCTAACTTTAAGGAGGTTTTTTTGACCATACCAAGAAGTGTTTTGGCTGTTTTAGCTCCAGCCACTGCCCACATTCAAGCGTAATTGCTCACGACGCTTTGAGGTCCCAACTGCAAAATCTCACAGCTGGGTGGGGTTTCAGCTCTCTTACCAAACTGGCATGACCAAGCTTGCCTTGCTGAACTCATCACAAAACCTATCACTTGCTGCAACTTTCCCAGCTTGCTGCAGAACAGTCTCTTTGCCAGTCAGATGCGTCTGAGCGCAGCAAATTCTAGGGTTTAGAATCATTGAAATGAATCATAGAATCAGTCAGGGTTGGAAAGGACCACAAGGATCAGCCAGTCCCAACCCCCCTGCCATGCCCAGGGACACCCTACCCTAGGTCATAGAATCCTAGAATCAGTCAGGGTTGGAAGGGAGCACAAGGATCAGCCAGTCCCAACCTCCCTGCCATGCCCAGGGACACCCTACCCTAGGTCATAGAATCCTAGAATCAGGGAGGGCTGGAAGGGACCACAAGGATCAGTCAGTCCCAACCCCCCTGCCATGCCCAGGGACACCCTACCCTAGATCATTGAATCATAGAATCAGTCAGGGCTAGATGGGACCACAAGGATCAGCCAGTCCCAACCTCCCTGCCATGCCCAGGGACAGCCTACCCTAGATCATAGAATCCTAGAATCAGTCAGGGTTGGAAGGGAGCACAAGGATCAGCCAGTCCCAACCTCCCTGCCATGCCCAGCTGTCATCTCAGACAGCTGTGTTAAGTACCCCTTCATGCAGCACCTTTCTCTTCCCATCCAGGTTTGTGATGCTGATTCTATGACTCTGTGGTGGTGCATCTGAAAAAACTCTCAGCACTTTTGTCCTGTGTGTGTTTAATAAAGGCTCCAGGAGTTTTGCTATAGCTGGGAGGGGGAGGCCCAGTTTTCTCACTCAGCTCTGCTCTTCCCAGCTGGTATAAACCTCCTGCAGCAAGAGCAGTGTGGGCAGCAGGGCCAGGGAGATGATTCTGCCCCTCTGCTGTGCTCTGCTGAGAGCCCACCTGGAGTAGTGCATCCAGTGCTGGAGCCCCTGGGACAAGAGGGATGTGGAGATGCTGGAGGTGTGCAGAGAAGGGCCCCGAGGATGCTCAGAGGGCTGCAGCAGCTCTGCTGTGAGCACAGCCTGAAAGAGTTGGGGCTGTGCAGGCTGGAGGAGAGGAGGCTCCCAGGGGACCTTCTGGTGGCCTTCCACGATCTGGAGGAGCCTACAGAAAAGCTGGGGAGGGACTTTTGAGGCTATCAGGCAGTGACCGGATTGGGGGGAATGGAGCAAAGGTGGAGGTGGGGAGATTGAGGCTGGAGGTGAGGAGGAAGTTGTTGAGCATGAGAGTGGTGAGAGGCTGGAATGGGTTGCCCCTGCAGGGAGGTGTTTGGGGCCAGATCCCTGGAGGTGTTTTTGTCCAGGCTGGCAGAGGCTGTGGGCAGCCTGCTCTAGGGTAGGGTGTCCCTGGGCATGGCAGGGGGGTTGGGACTGCCTGATCCTTGTGCTCCCTTCCAACCCTGACTCATTCTAGGATTCTAATAAGGAGACAGAATTCAGATCCTCAATTTCACTGTCAATAAAGCAAAAATCATAGAACCATATAAGCAGCCAGGTTGGAAGAGAGCTCCAAGCTCATCCAGTCCAACCTATCCCCCAGCCCTATCCCATGGCACTCAGTGCCCATCCAGGCTGTGCTTGAACACCTCCAGGGATGGGGACTCCACCACCTCCCTGGGCAGCCCATTCCAATGCCAATCTCTCTCTCTGCCAACAACTTCCTCCTAACATCCAGCCTGAACCTCCCCTGGCAGAACTTAAGACTGTGTCTCTTTGTTCTGTTGAGGGTGATTGGGAGAAGAAGCCCAACCCCACCTGGCTACAACCTCCCTTCAGGCAGCTGCATACAGCAGTGAGGTCTGCCCTGAACCTCCTCTTCTCCACCAACACTAAGCTGCTTCAATCTTTCCCTTTATGGAGGACAAAAGGGGCACGAGTTTTAATCTGGAGTTGTTCCCCACTTCTCCTTGCTGGCCATGCACAGTTTCTCCTGGTGCCTTTTTTTCAAGCCTGTGAAAAGCACTGCTGAAAAAGGGGAGAGGTTCTGGCTACTGGGTGAGGTGAGGCACTCCTGTCTGCCCTGGGGCTGAGACTCCAGCAGCCAAACACTCCCTGCTCAGGCAGCCACAGCTCATCAGTAAGGGAAGGAGGACAAGAGCAATCATTTAGAAGGCCTCAGCTACTCCTCTACCTTCCATTTCACCTTTTTTTTTT
>VWZI01020365.1:0-10615 GCA_013396835.1 Psilopogon haemacephalus | reverse complement strand
TCTGGAGCCCCCAGCACAAGAAGGACATGAAACTGTTGGAGAGAGCCCAGAGGAGGGCCACGAAGATGATCAGACGCTGGATCAGAGGTGCTGGAGCACCTCTGCTATGAGGACAGGCTGAGAGAGTTGGGGCTTTTCAGCCTGGAGAAGAGAAGGCTTCGAGGAGACCTTATAGCAGCCTACCAGTATCTGAGGGGGGCCTACAGGAGGGCTGGGGAGGGGCTGTTCACAAGGTCTTGTAATGACAGGACGAGGGGGAATGGGTTCAAATTGGCATAGGGGAGATTTGAACGGGATGTTAGGAAGAAATTCTTCACAGTGAGGGTGGTGAGGCACTGGAACATGTTGCCCAGGGAGGTTGTGTCTGCTCCATCCCTGGATGTGTTCAAGGCCAGGCTCGATGAGGTCTTGAGCGTCCTGATCTTGTGGGAGGTGTCCCTGTCTGTGGCAGGGGGTTGGAACTGGATTATCTTTGAGGTCTCTTCCAACCTAGACCATTCTATGATTCTATGATTCTATGATTCTATGATCCCTTCCAACTTTTAATCAAGGTACCTCCGGTGTTTATACATTTGTTTATGTTCTGCCCTAAAAGGGTAAAAGTAAGCCCTGACTTTACCTAATATGTTCAAGTTTGATGAACTGCCATTCTGATTGGCTAATCTGTGGTAAAGTAGCCATTAGTCTTTTGATGCATTGATAAAAAGAGAAGGGCAGGTAAAGACAATGTGCTCTGCCTTATTGTGTTTCTGCCTCATTGTTCTCTGCTGTTGCATCCTGCCATGTTCTGCTTTCTACATATTAAAAAGCCCTCATACTTTGGGTTTGTATAGCTGGAAATGACTTTGCTTCAAGTTTATCTGGATTAGGCATCAATTGCCTTCATGAGATAAGCTCACCTAGCCGGCATGACATTGTGCCAAGACTGCAGATCTGTAAGCCATCCTGCCTACACCTATGCAAGTCTTCCAAGTCTGGAGTCATCCAGAGAGGAACCAGGGTCAGGTCAGACACTGTCTGCCTCCCTCCTAGCACTCTGTTAGAGGCTGGGAAGATGAACAGCTATGAAGATAATGACAGAACTCCCTTAAACTGTTTGGGTACTGTCTGGAAACTGTAGTTATGCCTGGGAATCTGGAGATATAACTTCTGTGAGTAAATACTCAAAAGCTTCTTTGCAAAACTCTGTAAGAAATTCTCTATGTGAATCCAAGTGTCTTCTGCCTTAAGCAGAAAATAGTTTCTTGAGTCACTCTAGTGAGTGAGTGGTATAATTGACCACAAGTACCTTTCTTTCTGTTCTAATTGTTTAATGTTTGTTGTATTATTGCTAGTTCTAGATTCTGCTGTTTCCTTTGTGTAATGTTTTCATGACCATTGCGAAAAACCTATTATCAAAAATTATGGCCTGTGGTAAGAGTCCTGAATATCAGAATTCATAAACTATATTAATTTTGGAAAATAATATTCACACCACACTATCTGCCATTACGCCATGTGAACATAAGAAAAAGACCTTTTCACTATGCGGGTGACAAAACACTGGAACAGGCTGCCCAGAGAGGCTGAGGAGCCTCCTTCTCTGGAGGCATTCAGAACCCACCTGGGCATGTTCCTGAGTGACCTACTTTAGGGGATGAGGCCCGGGCAGGGGAGTTGGACTGGGTGATCTTTTGAGGTCCTTTCCAACTGCTAATGTTCTGTGATAATACATTAGTGAAATAATTTAAAATATAAGTTGAATAGCGGTCTTAGTGAAATTGAAGATGTAAGCGTGTGAAAATGAAAGCTTTGCTTGATTCAAAATTTGTGCAAGACCAAAGCATTAGAAATCCTACAGGACTCATGGGATACCACCAGCTGAAAGTAACTTCTGATGCTGCTTATGAATTAGTAGTTAGGATTAATCTCCCAAACATTAGTTATATTTCTAACAGTGAATAACACTGAAGTCCAAATAGCTCTAAAGCTGAGCACTGTTTTTTTTAAATCCTTTTTTTTGTCTTAATATTACTAATTGGTCTAGTAGTTAAGATTCGTGCTAATGCTGCTATGCCTGAGCTTCCAGCATTTTTTACCAAGTTAAGAGAACATAAAAGCAGATACTGGGGCCACTTCCAATTAGTTTAAACCAAATTCTTGGTTGGGTAGGAGTTTTGGGTCTTGTTTTTTTGAAGTGACAGTTGGCATCTAGAGCTTCAAAATAAATTCCAACTCAAATGACAAATAGAGTACGGCTTTGATAGGAGACTTTATCCCATCCAATCCAAATTAATATTTTATAGGTTAAAATACTTTAAAATTTGCAGGTGTTTGGCCTTATAAAGAATCTTCTCCTAAATATTGCTGATAAGTAGGAGTAAGGATTATTTATCGTATTTTAATTATAAACAAGAATTAACAGACTAAGTGGTCCTTGACAAAGAATTAAAAATTAAAAGGATAATTAACAATTAAACAAATAAAAAATTAAAATTATTAATAATTAAGAAGAAATCATCTGAGCTAGGAGAAGTTGGAGGCTCAATGGGGAAAGGGAAGCAGACATATCTATGTGCCCTGGTTTTACTTAACCCCAACTACTTTTCAGCTGTGTTGACAAGAGAGTAGTGAAACAGATGGGCTTCTGGTGGGGACCACTATTGCAGTTCCTGTGTTTTAAAGAAGAACATATTTTGCTTTTTTTCTACCCAGGATGCTTAGACACCCTCAGCACCTCTCTCTGAATGAATCAGGCTGAGATGATGCAGGAATTGGGATGTCCTATTATTTTAGCTTACAAATTCTGAGGCATAGAAAGGTGAACTACATCATCTTTGGCAGAGAAATGAACACAGGTTTCTTGGCCTGCTTAGTGAACCAAGCAGTTTTGTTTTCTTTGTTTATTCTTGCTTTTTGCAATGGGTATGCTGTATAGTTACACAAAATGCCCACACGGTGCTGTGATGAGGTTTACAAAACCATAGAACTGTTTGGGTTGGAAAACAACTTTAAGATCATCAAGTCCAACTACTGTCTAACTTTTTTCCAACTCTGGTAATTAACTCATGTCCCTCAGCACCACATCTCTGCATCTTTTAAATACCTCCAGGGATGGAGATTCAACCACCTCCCTGGGGAGTCTGTTCCAAGGTTTGAGAACCCTTTCAGTGAAGAAGTTTCTTCTAATGTCCAATCTAAACTCACCCTGGTGCAACTTGAAGAAGTTTCCTCTGATTGTATCATTTGTTACTAGGGAGAAGAGCTTGACTGAATGAGGAATTATTCTGGCACAGGGGATGTTAATTCACCACAAGACTCATAGTCCCATCCTGAGCTATGACATATGGGAGATTATCCAGTGAAATAAAAGCAAATAGGTGGTAGGCTTATATAACTTACACCTTTTTTTTTTTTTTTTTTTTTTTAATCATGTTTATTGATATTCTACTGCATTAATATGCATAGTTAGTAGAGAAAGATGACAATTAGTTATAACTCACATGTCAGAAAGGCAGGGAAGCTCATTCCAACGAAAAAGGATCTATAGTTAAATAGCCCAATAATGTATAGGTATGAGAATATGGCATGCTGTGTATCAACATATGGTTGTAAAGGTTTATTTTCATCAAATGGCATTTGATGTGACAGCTGTAAAATGAAAAATAATTTTAAAAAGATACTCAGACTGACTGATGGATAATGTGAGGAAGAAAATCACTTTTTTTTTTTTCCAGGATGGATCTGTAAGCACTTAACAAATTTGCCTTTGTTTTCTGTTTCACCTTTTTCTTTTGCATGGTATTAGAAGAGTAAATGTAACAAAATCAAATTCCTGATTCCTGGTGTCTGGGGGAAAAATGTACCATTGAAGAGCTGTCATCAGTATGAATTGCTGTGTGAAAAAAAAATAAATTTGGGTTTCTAATATTTAACATGCAGTGAGTTAGATAATTCCTACCTGGTATTAAAATGCAATGTCTAGAAAAAAAACTTTTCCATTTTTTGTTACACTTCATCACTTTCTTAAAAGGAGATGATAAGTAAATTATTATCCTTCCTCTAGTGAATGAAACTTACTTCTGCTTTCATTTAATACCAGAGCAATTACTTCAGAGTGGAAAGAAAGGAAGACGGGCCTCTAGCTTCTAGAACTGATCCCAAAATTCTTACTTTTAAGCATCCTTTCAGAATGCTGGTAAGGGAGAAGGACTTGGGAAGGTGGTATCTATAATTATGCCCCTTGCACGGGCACACTTTTTCATTCAAAATTATTACCAGCAAAGATAAAAAATATGTTGGCTTTGAAAAGTGTTTGATCTATCTCTGCATAGAAGGAAACAGAACCTGAAAGAGCATGAGCTGCGGGACCTCTATGCAATAGGAAGGATGCATCCCAGGGAGTCCCAAGTTCCTTTCTTGCTGAAAAAAAACATCAGGCTTGGCAGTGGTTTGTCTGTTCCAAGTACTCTCACATGAGCCTCCATAGAGCTGTAAGTGCTCAAATTCTCTCAGTAAGCCTGGCCAATCATTAGTGCAGTTCTTGCAACCCTTGCCATAAATCTGTGATGTGTGTTACCTGCTACAGCATGATCATGGCACTTGGTTCCATGTCCTGCAACCCCCTCCTCTGCATTGACACCTTCATTTCTTTAATTAAGATGATCTTTCATAGGTTCATAGATTCATAGAACAGTTTAGTTTGGAAGATCACCTAGTTCCAACGCCTTGCTATGCTCATAGACACCTCCCACTAGACCAGATTGTTCAAATCCTCATCCAACATGCTCTTGAACACCTCCAGGGAGGGGGTATCAATGACCTCCCTGGGCAATCTGTTCCAGTGTCTCACCACTCTCACTGTACAGAATTTCTTCCTAGCATCCAGTCTAAATCTGCCCTCCTCGAGCTTCAATCCATTCCTTCTTGTAAAAAAAAAAAATCCCTTGTAAAAAATCCCTGGCTTTCTTGTGGGTTCCCTTCAGTTTGGATCCTAAGTGGACAATGTGCAAAAGGGGTATTCATCCTCATGGTTAATTGGTGACGGTGATTGAGAGACGGGACACTGCTTGATGCAAGGTGTTGCTTTATTGTGTGCAAAGCACCAGCTTATATATTCTAAAAATCAAAACTTTTACGTCATGTCTACCAATGATTGGTTAGTGCGACTATGCAAAGCAGGTGATTGGTTAACAATACCTTATTGGGACACAACTACTTATTTAGGCAAAGCTGACATTCCTTTTATTGACACTGCTTAACTTCTAGACACTAGTTATATCTAACAAAAAAATATCTGCCAAGTTGCTGCTCTTTGCATCTTCCTTCAGACCTTCAGATTATCTCTTGTGCCTACCAGTAATTTTCCATTTGTTCAGTTGCATTCTGTCCCCATGGCTTTTGACCTACCAAAGCCAAAACATCTCTATGCATCAGTTTCTCAGTACTCTGAGTTCTGCCTAAAAAATAATTTCCTTCAAATTGAGGTGAGACATACATAGCTGATAGATCTGACTACTGTGGATATTGAAGAATAACGACAATTTTCTACTTCAATATTGAAATGATCTGTTTAGGCTACATTTTTAGACCACTGAAAATGTAGAATTACTTTTAAAAATTGTTACTCTGTTGTGGCTTACTTGTAATATTTACAGCTGGTGCAGATCTGTATGTGATAAATTATTGTTTACAAATGAATGCTCTTAAATGCTTCTGTTTACAAATTTAGGATGGACTTTTAGTTTTTATGCAACAGTGTAATTTCTACTTTGTGCAAAGCTGTGCTGCTTTCTCCACTCCCTTGCACTGTTCCCCACATGACACCATAGTTTCATGGTTGCTTTTGAAAGGTTTCAAATCAAAGAAGCATTCCTTCATCTCCTTGTGGCTGCTGTCACAGAAGTGTAAGAGTCATGTTATCCAGACAGCCAGAAGTCTGTCTTTCTTGAACCAGTGAAATAAGCATTCACAAAAAAGTCTACTAAATTCAGCAGACTATGCAATATCAACATTGTTGAGAGCCTGAATTCTGGACTCTGGGATTCCATTAGCATAACTTTCTCCTTCATGAGTGTAGCCTTGTGTTGTTAAATGGAAATCCTTCTATGTGACACTATGGATACAAGTTTTCTAGAAACACCTGATGCTTTGACAAATGTTCCCTAAATTCAAAAGCCAACTGGAATACCCAGTTACATTTAGGGTGTGTGTTGATTTGACCACAGTTGCTAGAGAACAGGCATAATCTCCTATGTGTGACTATGCCCACTGTCATTCTCTATGGCTGATCCTCTGATGCCTTTGCTGGAGTGTTTGAGAGGGAATGAAAGAGTTGATGAGAGGATATGGGGCAATGGGTGGAAGCTGAGGCATAGGAAGTTCCATGGAAATATGATGAAGAATTTTTTCACTGTAAGGGTGACAAAAGACTGGAACAGGCTGCCCAGGGGAGTTGTGGAGTCTCCCTCTCTAGAGATATTCAAGACCTGTCTGGACACATTCCTGTGTCATCTGGTATAGGTAGTCCTGCTCTGCAGGGTGGTTGGACTGGATACAGTGACAACCTGGTGTCGGAAAAATTAAATAAAAATGTCACATACCCAGTGTCATCCTGGCTCCTCTGAAGGCACTTTGAATATTTCCCTTGGTCTTGGCTGGGGTTTGGTGCATGCTCAGTGTGTGTGCTTTTTCCCATGTGTTTTCATTATTTACCAAGACAGGCAACCTTAAGATCATGTCTCAAAAAGGATAACTTTCTGTAGCAGAGAAACAAGCAGATGTGAACTGAAATGCAAATCTATCACTGGTTTGAAGCAGCAGCAGAAAGTGGGAACAGTAACTGTGGCAACAATGATTGAAAAGGCAGGGTGAGACTTTACATGGTCTATTTTATTCCCTTGTTGTTTTATTACTTGTGGAAGTAATTAAGTATTCTCTCCTGCTTCCACCCCCCAACATATTGTGAGTTCTGTTGTATTTGTGAAATTTCTGTTGCTCAGTAGCATGCAGGAGCTGCCCACATGGTCGAGTTAAGAGTGTGTGCAGATAGAAAAGGCTGAGGTTCTCAATAAATTCGTTACCTCAGTCTTCATTGCAAAGGCCTCCAGCCACACTCCTGAAGTCATGGAAGATAATGGCAGGGACTGGAAGGAAGAATTGTCCATCATAAGTGAAGACCAGGTTTGTGATCACCTGAAGAACCTGAAAGTGTTCAAGTCCATGGGACCCAATGGGATAAACCTACAGGTACTGAGAGAACTGGCAGATGAGGTTGCTAAACGCCTTTCTATTATACTCTGAAAGTCTTGGCAGTCTGGTGAAGTCTCAGCTGACTGGAAAAGGGGAAACATAACTCCCATTTTCAAAAATGGTAAGAAGGAAGAGCCGGGGAACTACAGGCCAGTCAGTCTCACCTCTGTGCCTGGTAAGATCATGGAGCAAATCCTCCTGGAGGCACTACTGAGACAGGAGAGTAGTGAAGAAGTGATTGGGTCCAATTAGCATGGCTTCACCAACGGTAGATCCTGCCTGACAAAACTGGTATCCTACTACAAACAGGTCACAACATTAATAGATGAGGGGTGAGCAACTGATGTCATTTAACTGGACCTGAGCAAAGCCTTTGACACTGTCCTGCACCACATCCTGGTCTCCAAGCTGGTGAAACATGGGTTTGATGGGTGGACCACCAGATGGATAAAGAATTGGCTTGATGGCCGCACCCAAATAGTGGCTGTCAATGGCTCCATGTCCAAATGGAGACCAGTGACAAGCGGAGTCCCTCAGTGATCAGTCTTGGGATGGGTCTTGCTCAATGTCTTTGTGGACAACATAGACAGAGGCATTGAGAGCACCCTCAGCATGTTTGCTGATGACACCAAGCTGTGTGGTGCAGTAGACATGCTGGAGGGCAGGAATGCCATCCAGAAGGACCTGGACAGGCTGGAGAGGTGGGCACAAACCAACCTCATGAGGTTCAACAAGGCCAAGTGCAAGGTTCTGCGTCTGGGTCGAGGCAATCTCAGGCACAAATATAGGCTGGGCAGTGACTGGCTGGAGAGCAGCACTGTGGAGAGAGACTTGGGGTTGCTTGTGGATGAGAAGGTCAACATGAGCTGGCAGTGTGCACTTGCAGCCCAGAATGCCAACCAGACCCTGGGCTGCATGAGGAGAAGTGTGGCCAGCAGGTCGAGGGAGGTGATTCTCCCCCTCTGCTCCACACTGGTAAGACCCCACCTGGAGTACTGCATCCAGTTTTGGAGCCCCTATTACAAGAAGGATGTGGACATGCTGGAGTATGTCCAGAGAAGGGCCATAACAATGATCAGAGGGCTGGAGCACCTCTCCTGTGAGGACAGACTGAAGAAGTTGGGGCTGTTCAGTCTGGAGGACACTTCAAGGTGACCTTCTTGTGGCCTTCCAGTATCTGAAGGGAGCCTACAGAAAAGCTGGGGAGAGACTTTTGGGGATATCAGGTAGTGACAGGAGTAGGTGGAATGAAACAAAGCTGGAAGTGAGGAGATTCAAACTGCACGTGAGGAGGAAATTCTTCACTATGAGAGTGGTGAGAGCCTGGAATGGTTTGCCCAGGGAAGTGGTTGGGGCCACATCCCTGGAGGTGTTTAAGGCCAGGCTGGATGAAGCTCTGTTCAGCCTGATTTAGGGTAGGGTGTCCCTTCCCCTGGCAGGGGAGCTGGAACTGGATGACCCTTGTGGTCCCTTCCAACCCTGACTGATTCTATGATTCTATGTTCAGACATTATGGCCCTCTGTGGCAAACTTCTTCCTCTTGTTTTTAACTTCTGTAGTGTGGAGCAAAGTATTTCAGCACAGGTCTTTCTATTAACTGTTCTTGTCATAAGAACCTGAAGCTAATTAAGCTTTGAAGGTTTCAGAATTTCCCAAAGCTTCATAAGTCTTATTAGACAGAGCTCTAAACCAAAAGCTGATATCATATTCCTGCCAAGGATATGACAAGGAATTTATTTCCTCTATAAATATATGTATGTTGATTTTTCCCTTGGATTTTACGATACCTTCTTGTTTTTGGAGTTTTCTGAATAAGATGTTGATAAATGCAGAATATGGCTTATCTAATGATTGTGCTGTTATCTGCCTGGAAAACACAATCAGTTTAAAATGATAGTGCATTGCTATAATTCAGAGAAATAGATTCAGTGACTCTTGCTGTCAGAATTTCGGAATGAAGACAGATTAACATGTGCAGCGAGGCTGAAGGTTTTCCAGGGGTAAAACCCCTCCTTCCAGCTCCAATTAAATGGGCCTGGCTCAGTAATGTTTCAATGAGAAGAGACAGAATATAATGTTCCTATGTGCTTGTGTTGGTTTGAGCTAAATTGGAGAATTTGAGTGTGAAATTAGACTATTGGCTGAGTGAGAGTTAAACATACAGTGTCACTTCACCGAGTTTCACTGAGAGAGAAGAAAGAAGATTGTTTTGAGAAATGTTCTGAAAACATCCAGATAAGCCAGTCTGCTTGCAGAGGGCCAGTCTGGCTTGGATCTGTGCTGGCTCCGGCAGCTTCTTTCCTTTGTCTTTCTGCCTTTGAACTAATTCAGAGTTAAATCACTAAAACGACTGATTTCTTCTCCTATCATTAATCTCCCTGATCTTCAGCTTATCTGCAGCATCATCAAGTGGTGAGATAAAACTGGGGGAAGGGGGGAAAGGTGGTAGGGGGGTTTGGATTCCCTCTCTTGGGGATTTTGGTCTCNGGCTTGAGGTTTAATTACATCTGTTTGACTGTTATTGAATCCTGGAAGTTAAAAATGAAGCTCATCTGGCTACTGTGTTCTGTTTAAAAAAATCCCCAAGAGAGGGAATCCAAACCCCCCCTACCACCTTTCCCCGCTTCCCCCAGTTTTATCTCACCACTTGATGATGCTGCAGATAAGCTGAAGATCAGGGAGATTAATGATAGGAGAAGAAATCAGTCGTTTTAGTGATTTAACTCTGAATTAGTTCAAAGGCAGAAAGACAAAGGAAAGAAGCTGCCGGAGCCAGCACAGATCCAAGCCAGACTGGCCCTCTGCAAGCAGACTGGCTTATCTGGATGTTTTCAGAACATTTCTCAAAACAATCTTCTTTCTTCTCTCTCAGTGAAACTCGGTGAAGTGACACTGTATGTTTAACTCTCACTAAGCCAATAGTCTTATTTCACACTCAAATTCTCCAATTAGCTCAAACCAACACAGTGCTTTATCTGAAAAAGACACTCAGATTGGTCTGAGTGGTAGATTTTCTGCTCATGTTGTTATAAATTTGCTCCACAAATTTATATGAGTCCGAACCAATCCAAATTTAAGGTTTTATTAGCAAGCGGCAACAAGCAAACAGCGCTGGACAGCCAGGGAGCTTCTTGCTCTACCAACAGGCTGCGCCCCGGAACAACAACAGGTAACTTTTATTTGCTATGCTAATACATATTCATCAATGCTTGGAAGGGGACGGTCTCACTTTGGCACATGCATTCTTTAGCCTGGGGTTCCCGCCAATGGTCGTGTCACATGCTCCTTGTCTCTGCGAGCCCCCCCTTCCCCCCAAGTCTCCTCCACCCCCCTACATGCCGCGGCCACACAACTGGGGCTCACAGCTAACCCTGCCATACTGTCT
>VWZI01020364.1:0-20510 GCA_013396835.1 Psilopogon haemacephalus | reverse complement strand
GGGGTTGGAACTGGATGATCTTTAAGGGGTCTTCCAACCTAAACCATTCTATGATTTCTGCCTTCAACTTCATCAGTTCTTGAGACCCTCCTGTAATCCAGAAGTAGTAATAGATTCCACTCATTTATGATTTGAGGGCTGTGTTGGTTTGAGGTAATTGGAGAATTTGAGTGAGAAATTACACTATTGACTGAGAGAGTGTTAAACACACTGTGTCACTTCACCAAGTTTTACTGAGACAGAAAAAAAAAAAAATTGTTTTAAGAGATGTTCCCAAAACAAACGAGATTGGCAGAGGGCTTCTGTCTGTTCGGCATTGCAGCTGCTCTCTCCTTTGTCTCTTCGGCTTGCTGGCTAAATTCAGAGTAAAATCACTAAAACTACTAACTTCTCCTATTACTGATCTCCCTGATCTTCAGCTTATCTGCAGCATCAAGAGGTGGTGAGATAAGGCTGGGGAAGGGGGGAAAGGTGGTAGGGGGGGTTTGGTTACCGTCTCTTGGGGATTTTGGTCTCTGGAAGGGGTGTGGTGTGTGTATTACCTTTTTTACTGTATATTTCTGTAAATATCTGTTATATCTTGTAAATAGTTGCTTGTATATTTGCATTGCTGTAAATATAAAGCTTCATTTATTAACTTCCAGTGTTTTTCTGAGTTTTAGCCGGGGTTTATAAAAGGTGGGGGAGGGCAGGTAACTGCTAAACCCACTACAAGGGCATCAACATACATTGAGCACGTATGTCACCTAGGGCCCTATATTTCTGAATCTTCAAGGTACCAGACCATTTAATATATACATTCCAGTACATTCTGTTATCTTCCTGGTCCTTGGCCTCTGCCTGGTAAGAGGCAGGGCCCCCCTGATGCTGGCCATTGCAAGCAGAATTGTCATGATGTTTAATAGTATTATCTGAATCATTGCCAGAATGGTTTGAATCATTTGGGGAAACTGAGGCAACTACTCTTTAAGTCTTGTCATTTTGTAACTCCTTCACTCTTTTCAGGAGAACTGAGGTAGGTTTTCAGTCCCACTTATCCACGTTTTCACCGAATTGGTCACGTAGAATTACCCAAAGAGACCCATGTGATTAGTGTTGTCTATTTCTAATTGAGTTAGTTTGTATCAGTCTCCTGGGAGGATGCCTATCTCTGATGGCCAAGACCTGTACCCACTCTGACAGCAAAAAGGAAAGGTCACTGCCCTTTGCCAACCGGGATATGGAGGTTTTAAATTTCTCCTTGCCTTGTTTCATGCCATCTTTTGTGTTTCGGCCATAGTATTTATAGCTGGCGCCATAGTGTTAAATGCGAGGCTGTCCTTCATCTGCCTCATCTGATCAGCAAACTCACCAACTGTGTTGGTTTGAGCTAATTGGAAAATTTGTGTGAAAAATTAGACTGCTGCCTGAGAGTGAGAAATTAAACACTGTGTCCCTTCACCCAGTTTTGAATGAGAGAGAAGAAAGAAGGTTGTTTTAGAATGTTCCCAAAACATCCAGATAAGCCAGTGTGCTTGCGCAGTTCAGTCGGCTCTGGGTCGGCGCTGGGCTTCAGCAGCTTCTTTCCTTTGTCTCTCTGCCTTTGAACTAATTCAGAGTAAAATCACTAAAACCATTCATTCCTTCCTGCCACTAATCTTTCTGACTGATCTTCAGCTTATCTGCAGCATCATCAAGTGGTGAGATAAAGCTGGGGGGAGGAGGGAGAGGTGGTACAGGGAGGTTTGGTTTCCCTCTCTTGGGGATTTTGGTCTCCAGGAGGGGTGTGGTGTCTGTATTTCTATTTTACTGTATATTTCTGTAAATATCTGTTATATCTTGTAAATATTTGCTTGTATATTTTGCATTGCTGTAAATATAAAGCTTCATTTATTAACTTGCAGTGTGTTTATCTGAGTTTTAGCCGGGATTCTAAAAGGTGGGGGGGGCAGGTCACTGCAAACCCACTACACCAACAGTCAGAGGGATTCCTTCATCATCTTTCCCCCTATTTTACTTGCCAATGTATGGGCATAATTAGAGGAAGCAAGCTGAATAAGTTTCTTTAGGAGAGCATGGCTCATTGGTACTTCATCAGGGTCCACTGTTGTATAATCTCCATAGATTAGCTCTCTTTATGGCCATGTCTCGCAAGCACTGAACCCCCTGCTCAACCATATTCCAGCATGAAGGTCTCCAGAGCAAGTCATTCCTGTTTGGGTACCGTAGTACCACAGTTGTCAACATGCACAACCAGAGGTTAGAATTGCCCCCAAGATGTCCTAAATGCTTATCTGTGCCATTGTCTCTTGGAAAAATCTCCCAACTGCCTCACTGTCTGGGGATTTATTTCTACAGTATCCATACCTCCATCCCAATAGCTGTTTAACCAACTCATCAACAGTTCTCACTCTTTCCAGGCATAATCTTGTCTAATATGCCTGACCTCCTTCCTTGGTAATGGAGCTCTCTCTTCATCATCACTATCATCTGTTTCCTGAATATGTTTTCTCTTAGCAATAGCCTTTCCACTCCTTTTACCCTCAGGGGTACTATCCTTCACACCAGTGGATGTACCCTCTCCTCTTGCCCTTGCTTCATGAGTTGCATAAACTTCTGAAACCCCTCAACAGCAGCAAAAGGGTCCCTAACAGTTTCCTCCTTGGGATTACTCTGCTCTGGTTTATCCCCATCATCATCTGAGCTATCCTGACAACCAAAACTACCTGTTGTGGCAGAGCAGGGCACTGCCCCACCGGAGGTTTGAATGAGGTGTGAACTGTGGCAGAGCACACCCAGTCCACTGCCCCACCAGAGGTGTGAATGGGGCAGGAAACGGTCTTCCTCCCTCCCCACCTCTGTCACCGGAGGCTTAGTACAATAGGTGTGAAGTGCCTTCTCCCACCCTCCGGGGGCTTGAACAGGGAGGCAACAGATCACCTCAGTATATATATGGCAGCTGGACAGATTGCAGCAGGACTTGCTTGTACTTGCTTGGACTTGCAAGGACTTGCTTAGACCTTCACTGGGACCTGCACGGACCTGCACGGACCTGCACTGGGACCTGAACACGGACCTGGAGACACGAACCTCGCACGGACTTTGAGACAGTCTCCCATCTGTAAGTAGGACAAGTTTCATGCCCAAACCTTTCCATTTTTCCTGAATTACAAGAAAAGGCATCATTGTGAAGACTTTTCCCGACCGAATTAGAACCCAAACTTAAACTAATCTACACACAGATTGTGGGTGGGGCTTTTGGAAATTATAAAAGCTACATAATTTATAATTTCAGCCTCTTCAATAGCCCACAATCAATACACGTGTCATTGTTTTTCTTGTTTTAATTGGAGCAATGGAGATCTTAACTCTTCTATTTGATTCTTCCTACTCGCTGCCATCTGTCTGAACTTTGCTAAGAGTAGAACATGTCTTAATATGGGAAGTGCCTTTCATAGAATCATCTAAATCTGGTTTGTCTGTCTGGTTCTGCTCCTTACACAATAGAGGAATTGGGACTGAGGCAGAGGGAACCTTTAACACAACAGCAGCAGCCGGTTAGGCAGAAGGAAGCACGGCTAAAGCAGGACCAGCAGAATTAGCAGACTCAATAGCATTAGTGGGCTCACCCTCCCAGCACCCTGCCTCATCCTCTGGTACTGCTTCCATTTGCCTGGTTGCAGGCGGGAGAACCTTCGCCTCAGCATCCCCTTTAATGGCACATGCTCTGGTGTCAGGCATTTTTCTACTGATCAAAATGTTTGAGCTGCATTTTTTGCAAACAATCTCCACAACTTTATCCATAGCCCACACCATGGATACCATGGCTGCCACCGCAGCCCTCTGTGACTGCACCCCTGCAGGGGTTTCACCACTTCTACCCTTATTTTTCTCTGTTCTATTCAGTACTAAAGGGAACAAGATAGTTTTCTGACTCCATGCTTCTGGGTCACTGGGATATGGGGTATGTCCAACTACTTTTTTCTCTTTCAAAGGTTCCAAGACAGGACATTTTGCTGGGCTGCAAAAAATCCATCTGCCTGGTACCATGGCCTTTCCTTCCTCACTTTATTTGCAGACTGCATCTTTAACCCCTAACTCCCTGATACTGCCTCCAGAGGTAAAGACCTCACTTGTAGCCTGTTTATTCCTGCATTTCTCTCTTCCCCAAACTACAATCAGACCTACATTAGCAGCCAAAAACATCAAATTCAAATGTACTAGGCAAGTCACTGAATAACTCAGCTCTCTCAAATAACTTAAGTCACCAGCATAACATATGGCATACTCTCAGCTGCGTTCCTAAACCCTAAATCATTCATAACAAAATTTCCAACCTTTGTAAACACAGCTTTACCAAGTTCCAAACCATCTTAGCAAAAAAGGAGCACACGTGATACTGTACCATAATAGTAAAGTGCTGCTGAACCAGTAAGGTCAAGACTGAAGCAATAATGGGCCACAGTACACCAAACAAATTCATTTCTTCCTCAACTTCCTTATCCTGATAAAATAACAAAAAAACACAAACAAACAAACAAACAAAAAAACCCAAGATCATGTCCCACATTGGTCAAAACTAATGTACTGAGTTAGACTGGATCCCTCCTCCAGTAGAGTAAACTCACTACAACACAGATGTTTTGGAAAGTCAGGAAAAATGAAATTGTATTTCTTTTAGTTTAAACTAAACATAACAGTATAGGGAGAATAAACTACTATAGAAAAAGGAAAAAAAAAAAAACCTTAAGTACGGTGGGGAAGGGGTTAAGCAGCTGCAAAGCAGCAAAAGCAGCAGCAACCAAAACAGCAACATGGGGAAGATAGCAGCAGGTGCAGCAGAAGCTGCAGAAGCAGCAGAGGCAAGGTACAAGCTGTGCTTCCAGACATAAGGCTCTTGATGCTCTAATGAAATTATATTTATCCATTGTTGCTATTATATGGTCTATCTCTATAATATTCACCTCTCCACTCAGAGTTTCCACTTCTAAGTTTTGTTCTATGTCTGAACTAGAAACCCAGCTCAAACAGCCACATGTATCCATTCTTTCATTTCAGAAACTGTAATGTAGGAGTGTAATTAATTAAGGGGAGATTATATTTTTCAAAATGAATATTGTTTATGAATGTTTATATTCAAACTCTTTCCACCCCCAACTACTAATTTTAATAATGGTTTGTTGGCAACGGTCACGGCATGCATGACATAAAAGATATCTAGATCTAGTATCAACTACCAACATATAAATGTTTAAATCCAGTTGAACTCAATTAAACTGGAAGAGAAGGTTTCTTGCAGTTAATTATTCTGCTTGCCCACTAGATGTCTCAGGGTCTTTCTGCTTAGGGCAGAAGTTAGGTAAATGACAAAAGCTTAAGGTATGTACTCACAAATATTATTTTGCAACTTGTGAGGCTAGCAACATTGAGACAGTACCCAAAATGCTTGCAGGGAGTTCTGTTGGCTGGCTGCTGATTCACCACAGGCTCCACAGGACGCTGGGAGAAGGTGGGGGCAAATGATCACTGACCTGGTCCTGGCTTCCAGCAGCTGGAAACTTGTGGAGGGGCAGGCAGGTTGTCTTGCAATGTGTAGTCCCAGTACAGTGTGTCACGCTGGCTGCTAACTACACAGCTATCCTGTGAAGGCAATTAAAGTTGTTCCAGGTAAACTCAAAGCAGTTTTCAGGCTGGATTATAATTTAGCAAAGAATTATGCTATAAAGCAATAATGACAATATCATTGCTGCTAGGCAGCAGGCATGGATACAGCAGTAGAGCATGGAACAGCAAAGCATGTTGTGTTACCTGCTGATCTGGTTTTATATCAATGCCTGAGACTGATGGCCCTTTGGACATAAATTACACAATCAGCATGGCAGTAAGCCAAGCTTGACCATATTTGGGTGAAACCACAAGCTTGCTATGACCATATTAGGAGACACATAGGCCTAGTACAAGCTTGGCACAAGGCAAGGGCATGTAACTTGTTTACCACAGGATGCAAGCAGGAGCAAAACAAGTTGGGTAAACCTGGGTGCTTAGACTCCATGGCTCCAGGTCTTGTCCTTTTTCTTGCTGTTGCTTATCCCCATAACAGAAGGAAAGACAGCAGAAAAACCTGTCTGGGCAGGACAGCACATGTTTAGGCCTATTCTAACCCTTCAGGTCTACCACTACAGAAAAAAAAAAAATTAGCAGCACATTTCAAATTTAAGGTGGAAAACAACCTTTTACACTGTAGCTTTCACCTCTTTTGTTTTAAATCTAACAAGCCCTGGGATGTAAGTGATTAGTGTTATATATAACTAATATATTAGCGGTATGAAAGTCTTCTTCCCCTCCTCATTGGCTAGGCTAACAAGTATTTTGCACAGAAAAAGGAAAACAATGAATGATGGTAGAACACTGGTTTCACAAATTCCTTCCTCATACCCTGAGAAAAGAACAACTTTTCCTTATCTTCAGAATCACTAGCTATCTAGCAGAAATAATTCTCATCTCTACATCAAACTTTAATGAGAATGCACGACTTTGACCATGAATTGTTTTTTTGTCAAACTGCTCTGTTGATACAACTGCAACCTAATCACTGAAGACATCCTTCAAGACTACTCTTAGAACTTTCGGATACTGGGCATTCTTAGAAGCCTGTTTCAGAAGCCTTAGCATTTAATCATAAAAATTATGGCAATCAGTCTGGGTCATCTGATAACAGACTTTTGTCATGCTTGCATTTTGTGCAAAGAAAGATTGTGAGAGGCTGGGTGCTTTAAAATTAACAAACATCCAGATTTTCACATTAGCAGTTTATTGCTGGAGCATTAATATGTCTCTGGTTTATACTGTAGCTTTGTGTAACCCTTTGTGTTGAAAATTCCCCAGTACTGAAAGTTGGTTCATTAACTGCTCATCTGAATAAACCACTGTAAAATACCAATGTAGTGGGTTTTCTGGACAATGAAAAATATGTCATAAGAACTAAGACATTATGATATGGAAGGTACTTCTCTAAACAATACTATCAATGCTGCAGTTGTAATGCTAATAAATTAGATTCCAAATTCCGCGTTGGTAGGCATGATCCATGTATGATTACAAGACAGGTAGGCTTACTTCTGATAACTATAAACTGCCTACTATGTGCAATTTGCTGGCAATCGAAATATCAGACCTCTGGCAATTCTGTGCACATTTTCTGGCTGTTTGATGCCGTGCAGTATTATCTTCACTGCCTTTGTGAGACTAATTACCTATGATGTGATCACATAGTTATTTGGGCTGACAGGCATAACAAAATTATATCAATCTTTCCAACCAACGGTGGAAGTGCTGTGAGGAAGGACAGCCAAGATAGTTGGATATTACTTGGCTGCCAGAAAAGTGGGAGGTAGACCACTGGCACTTGCTTTCTGCCAGAGGAAGTAGCTTTTTATTTTGAGTAAAAGATGAATATTTATTCCAGGATCCAAAAGTGCACAATGACAAATTCTATTCAATAATTAAACTTTTAGAAAGAGTTTATTGTGTTGGTCTCTCTCTACTGAAGAAGGACACCTTAACACTGAATTGTATCTTTTGTTAATATTTAAACACTGGTCAGGCACTACCAGTGTGAATTTGCATTCATAATTCCTTTCTGAAAAAATAATGACATGATCTTCCTTTTCACTTTGCTGTGTATTCAGCTTTGGTTGCAAAGATCATTTACTGTGCTAATGCCTTTCCCCTTCAAAAACGTCTATGCGTGCCATGTCTCATGATGAATACCCATTTGTAAACAAAATAGTGATTCATTATTATAGCTGAAGGGCATCGTTTTACCTGGATGTAAATTCATCATTTTTTAATGCCCCACAGCTTGATGCCTGAAATCTCATCAAGCACTCTGAAAGCTTTGTTGACACAGATTGATGATCCAAACAATTAACTTAATAATGGCATCAGCAACTGGAGGTTAGTATCAACTGGAGAAAGGATCAACCAAATCAATCCCTAGTGTTTGCCTAATAAAGTCAAAGGACAGAAAGTTAGGATCTATTTATTACAATGTCTTTGACCCCTTTTTCTGAGGTAATATAATGAGTCTAGTTATACTGCATTGAGCACTCTGTAGACAACAAACTGAAGCATTTTTTTTAACAGATTATGTACTGCTAAACATTATAGTCAACACTTCTTTCTCAGAATGGTTTCAGAAAAGCTAATAATCCATGAATACTCTGCTAGAGCCCAGTTGGAGATAGCCACTTTTCAGCTGTTAGTTACATCCCACCTGAGATACAGACATGTAGAAACTGCCCATGTACCCAAGTGCTGGAAGATAGATGTAAACAGCTTAGGCATTGCCTTGAAGCTAAGCTATTTCATCCTTTCCTTAACAGTAATAACCAGGAGGAATTCCTAATTCAGATGACTATAAAAGGACTCTGGATACAAAGATGACGCACTGCATGTCTACCTCTTTTCTCTTTTTAAAAAAAAGTTGTCATTTTTATAATGTTTCTAGTTCCTACAGCCTAATGTCTCCCTTCTTAAACTCAGATTTGGAACAAATTATTCAGATTTTTCACAGTAGTTGATAAGACTTTAATGGTACAATTAGGGTTTCCATGTTAATGCTAATCCTTTTCCACTTGTGCATCTGACACCACTGAAAAAAATGAGGAAGCTTAGCTAAGTAATTTTCCTACCTATATAAGAATGCAGGAACAACTACATACAGGTAACTCCTTATATTTGCAGGTCTGTTGCATCAGTGACAATGCACCTCCAATTTAGTTGTAGGAGCAACAAAACCTTACATTTTAGGTATGAAGATATTACTCACTATTTTAGCAATGATGATTTTAGTACAGTTATTAACAAAGTAAGACAAGTGTAACTACTGAAGTTTCTTGAACTAAGATGCTAGGTATGTTCAATGTGGGATTGTTTTTAAGAGATGCAAAAGTCAGATTAAAGTAATTCTAAAGAAACAGGCTGTAAGAGACAACACTGCACTAGGGTAAAGATGAAGATATTCCAATACACAGTCAAAGTATATGTTTGTTTGCTAAAGCTTGATGCATAAAAAATAACTACTAAGGAATGGAGGGTGGTGAGGAGTATAGAGCACAGACAAAAGGAAGCGGAAATATCAGGGAGTTACTGGAGGTCTAATCACTCTCCTAAAGTATGATAAAACTATAGAGAAGAATGCAAAGACATGCATATATTTAAAATTAATTTCTCTGAAATGCTGTAGTTCTAGATTAAATTCCTTGCTATTGCTCCTAATTTCTAAAAAAAATAAATGAAATCTAAGTTGAATCTGATGAGGTAAATGTGAACATTTATTTATTTTATTTTGTAATATAGGAGCAAGAAGCCATTCAGGAACACAGAAGAACAATAAGCTTGAAATTAATATTATAAAGCACATAACTCTACACTGCAAGATAACACATAATGATGTATTGTGATGGTTTGGGAGTTACCTGCCCTCCCACAGTGAATTCACTCAGACTAGACTCAGCTGGCTGGAATTTAAGGAATGAAGCTTTATATTCTATAGCTTAGCACAATATACAAGCAGATATTTACAATATATTACAAATATTTACAGCTATATACAGAAATATACACGTTAAAATTAATACAGAAACACAATACCCTTCCCAGAAATCAGAGTCCCAGGAGGGGCTCCCAACCACGCTTCCACCTTCTCTCCACACCCCTTTCTTGTCCCAGAATCTGCCTTACATTCAAGATGAGTTGGAAGGACTGGTGAGGGGGGATTAGAAGCAGAATGATAAGTTAGGTTACACAGATTCAAGCAGAAGCCAGAGAGAGAGGCAGACACCAATAGGCTGACAGACTCACACTGTCTTATTTATGTTTATGTCCTTGTTTTTATACATCTCAGCAAACCTATGAATGAAGTAGACATCACTATTGTTTTTCTTTTTACAGCCTATAATCTAATTTTTCTCATTAAAATATTCCAATTAGCTTCAAACCAGCACATGCATTAATACATTTTCTGTGTTTTCAAGCTGGAGTTTTCTGAGTTTTCTAGCACTGATATTTTTAAAAAGATATCAGGCAATGTGAAAAGCCTCAGTGTAACTGAAAAATATTTTTCCTCTTCTTCTTTTTTTTTTTTTTTTTAAATAAATATATGCCCTCACTATGTAATCTATTTCTACTCTGCTGGAGTATTCAGTTACGGTCATTGTCAGTTCGTTTAAAAGAACAGACTACTTATTTGGCTTGGCTTACTGATTGCTATGACTTGCCAGCCTATTTTACCTCTAGCTTTCTCTAGCAGTGTGATTATCACATTCTTAATAGATGCTCATTAGGCAACTTGCCTTTTCTGTGCACAGACTAAAGAAAAGCTAGTACATGTAATGGTACATTTCCTTTAGATGAATGTGGTAAAGGACATAGCTTCTTCTTAATTTCTGAAATCACTAAGACTTGATTTTAAGACAGAGCTAGATGAGTAACTCATAGGTTCTTTTCATGTTCAGTGATTTATATTAGTACATGGACATTTCCAATATAGGACTACAAAGATGAAAAACACTATTTAGTTTTTTATATTAAGGTAATTAATTGCAACTAATTTTAATAATAATAAAAATAGCTGTCATTAGTTTGTACTGAGAATACAGAAAAGACCAGAAGCACAAAACATAGAATACCATTTCATAGACAGAGCAATCATGAAAACATTGCTAAAGCAATGATACTTACCATCTCCTGACGAGACTCAGGAGAAATTCTTTTAACAGATGTTTCCCACATCAGTTACTTAGTCCTCTCTGGTTACCATGATCTTGAGAATTCGTGACTTGATTCAGTGATCAGCACTTTTTCAGTAGGCTCATAACAAGTGACTTATTCAACTAGGTTTTCCTTCCACACAGCAGCTGGTAAATATATATTGATGGCCTTGTGTACCTCATGGTGAAGTTGTACTACAGCATTTTTGTGTTTGTGACATAACTAGGGTTCTGTCAGCACACCAGTCATATGAATGCACATCCCATTTTCTTTCCCATTTTAAAATGTTGATATTCTCACAGTCACCACTGCCTAGTGTACCACAAGCTGACCTCATCACGTACTTACTTATTGATGATTTCAACTGCAGTACTTCAAGGCTGTTTCTTCTTATTTACTGCAAGCCTATTTCATCAAGCTTCCTTTGACATTCCTCTGACACACAACACACTGAACACTATTCCCTTGATAACTTCTTCCTTAGCTTCAACTTTCATCATTAAACATTGTTTAGGAACCTTTCAAGAAGAGATATCAATTCTAGAGTAAGACAACACCACATAAACTGAGAGCTTCAGCAGGTTGCCTAAAAAGTGAGTAGCAAGATAATAGTTTGAGATACTAGATAAGCCTGGAAATACAAATGTTCAAATTAACAGAATTATTTGTTTAATTTTATTTTTTCAGAAGTCTTCAAATCTAGGTCATGCTAATAATATTTTACACCTCATCCCAACAGTACTTCCTCAGCTCACAAAATACATATTGCATACATAACACCAATAAAGCATACTCATTTTTTAAAGGAAAAAAAAAAACCCAACCAATCTTGAAACAAACAGCATCAGACAGCCAAAAAAAAAAATTCTTCACAAGGAAATGTGAGAAACTCCTTCATTCTTCAAATTATTTCAGAGTTCTGTTTTCAAATTATTTCAGAGTTCTGTTGTTGCTGTTGCTTTTTATTTCCTTTAGTACTTATTCTGTTAATAACAGGTACCTGGAATGGCAGGGTTTATTTTTGTTATCCAGCATATGTTAAATTTTATGAGTAGGCTGAAAAACAACAGGCATCTTAAGTAAGGATGAACGACTTATTTTTTAAAAATATATCTTTAAAATAAATATTTTAAATTCAGTTAAATATTTTACTTTTAATGGAGTAGGTCAGGAGTAATAATGCACTTTAAATTAGTAGACCTTTTTTAGCACAGCACTAAGATAACAAAATCTAACTCTGATTATAAATAAATATTTCTTAATATCAATTGATCTCACTTGGACTGGAACTCTAAAGATAGAAATTCACTGAATAACTGAGTAAATCCAGCAACACAGTTTTTACAATTATATCCTGAATAGCAGTGAAATTGAACATCTGAACTTGGCCTAGGAGTTTTAAACATACACTTCAAAAAATATCACCTTGCCTGCTTCTTGCACATAAATCATAGACTGCCACCTTGCCTTTGCAGCCCTTACCTTCTCAACTGCTAAAAACTGCTGGCATCATTAACTCGTTTCATATTATGCTATTTCTCTTTCTGCCCAGCCTGTCACCACCTCATTTTCTCCTGCATCCCCCAGTTTGACAGATGCACTTGCAGTAATACTTTTCTAGTTATTGACTTACTCAGATTCTGCTATATTGCCAGTTTCCTCCTGAGAGCGCTGGTGTATCAGAAGCCTGCTTCCTGTGCCTGAGAGTGAAAACTAAGTAGACTTCTAAGCACCACAAGAACTGCAATACTGTGTCCTATGGATACACTGTTTATTTCTTACTTAACCCATGCTGTGAATATTTACCCATGATTTACAGAAATGACTGACTTTTCCAAGGGAAAAGCATGCAGCCTACATTACTGTTGCATAGGCAGCTCTGTCTCAGTGACACAGGTAGGGTTTGTGTACACAGTCTGTAGAGAACATTACACATGAAATACATTCACAACTTCTGAAAAAGCAAGCAGATTTGTGTTCTGTGTTGTTTGATTTCTAGAGCTGCTGATCATACTTTTTGTTACATACCTCACACGAATAAAAATTGCTGTTTTACAAATAATGAGTTCAATTTTTCTTGTAAAAATAAAATTTAAAAGTAGACTATAGTGATGACTGTAGCATGGACAGGTTGATACGGAACTCTATGAGAATCATGAAACTGCTGATACAACATTAACTGAGGAATTAAAGAAGAATTAAAAAAACCCCAAACTACTAAATCTTATAATCTAAGAAGTTTGGTGACCACGTGATTCTGATCAAAAGCAACTTGAAAAAATATAAAGCAAATTAGTAAATTAAGCCATCTGAAATACCTAAATAAGTTAAAAGTATCAAACTGGGGTATCTGTAGACAGCTCTATCAAGTGCTACTTGGCCCTGCGCACTTCAATCGCAGAATCACGTAATCAACCAGGTTGGAAAAGACCTCTAGGATTAAGTCCAACCTGACACCTAACCTTTCTAACTAAACCATAGCACTAAGTGCCTCATTCAGCCTCCTCTTAAACACCTCCAGGGATGGAGACTCCACCATCCCTTGGACAGCCCATTCCAATACAAATCACTCTTTCCATGTAGAACTTCTAACCTGCCCTAGCACAGCTTGAAGCTATGTCCTTTTGTTCTGTCACTGAGTGTCTGGGGAAGAGACCAATCCCACCTGGCTACAACCTGCCTTCAGGTAGTTGTAGAGAGCAAGAAAGTCACCCCTGAGCCTCCTCTTCTCCAGGCCACACACCCCCAGTTGCCTCAGCTGCTCCTCACAGGGCTGTACTCCAGCCCCCTCACTGGCCTTAGTGCCCTTGGACACATTCAAGGACCTCAAAATCTTTCTTAAATTGAGGAGCCCAGAACTGGACACAATGTTTTAGGAAAGGACAAAAATTATTGTATTGATAAAAAATCACTGTATTGATAAAAAGTTTAATGATACTGACAGGTAATCATGCAGGGTAGACAGGATCACTTAAACTTCATCTAAAGATGTGCTGTAGTGCACCTTGTTGATCAACTAAGAAATACTGTTTCTACTACCTTAACCCCTCATCTCTCGTAAAAACAAGGAAAACTGATGTACCTGTTAACTTCTCTCAAGGTGATGAGCGTTTAAAATGCAGATGACACAAATGTACATCCAATCACAGTCTGTAACATGACCCAGATGTGGCTGCAGGCAAAGTGAAATTGTTTTCCCAAACTACTCTTATTTTCTTAATATTTGTCTCTTTTCAGCTTGCCTTTGCTTCTACTCTAGCTAGGATCTTAGAATTATTTGTGTGTAACATCTGCCAATTTAATTAATGGTCTGCTTACTCCCTTTTCCAGATCATTAATGAAAATGTTAAATAAGACCAGTTCTGACAGTAATCCCATGGTGCCTTGGCAGACACCTCTCCTCACAACATAATTTATCATACTCTTTGTTTGGAGATTGTTTGGATGATATAGTTGATGTTAAAGGAGGTTGCCCACCTGCTTGGCTATGTTAACCACAGGGAACATATTACAACAATTACTGAAAAACTTCACTGGCTTATTTGCTTCTTGCAGCAGGCAGGCAGAGGAGCGTTGATGTCAAGTTCCAGAGAAGAGCTCTAAACTTTTTGGTTCCTGACATCAAAAAGATATTTCAGCAAACAGATCACTGTAGATACTCTTTATAAAATACAATCCATAGAAGCAAATCCCTGCCTTTTGAAAAGAACCCTTACTGAATTAACTGAGATAAACTCTCAGAAAAATAAACAAAAAAGCCCCAAACCCACTCCAACCCTCCTTGAGAAAGCAACCCAATTTTCTTAAAAGTGATCCCAAAACTCAGCCTATTAGTTTGCAACTGAGTTACAAAAAGCCTATTTCCTTTCCTACTTTAAAGGAAAAACCTATGTAGCAGTAGGTAAAATATTTAAAATAATGTTACTTTAAACAGTGACTTCTACAGATAGAGGATTCTTAGGATAATTTCCCCTCCAGATTACTAGGTAATGTTCTCACCTGAATAGTATAAATAACTTTTTTTTTTTTTTTTTTTTAAAGTGTTTTGTTTCCCTTTTCCTATCATAGCTTGTTGGCATAGTTGTACTTTCTGGTAAACTGGCCTACAGATGATCAAATGTCCTTCCCTACCCAAAAACACACAAATATAAAATAAGACATTTAGTGGTCACTGTGATTCTCAGTAATTTTTATTCTCTTTGTGTATAAATTTTATATTATCTCTTGTGAGTCATACTAGAAGCTTGCCACTATTACAAAAAGAGTTTAATGGTTAAATACGAGTGTGAGATGGTATTTTGAAAGTTTATATAGTTTATTAATTTTGTTATTTGGAAACTCACTAGAAACCAGTATTTTTAATGATAATTGTTTTTTGGCATGGTCACGAAAACATTATACAGGAGATAAACAGGGAATCTGGAACACTTAAGAATCATAGAATCAGCCAGGGTTGGAAGGAAACACAAGGATCATCTAGTTCCAACCCCCCTACCATGCCCAGGGACACCCTACCCTAGATTAGGCTGGACAGAGCCTCATCCAGCCTTGCCTTAAACACCTCCAGTAAAGTGGCCCCAACCACCCACCCTGGGCAACCCATTCCAGGGCCTCACCACTCTCATGGTGAAGAACTTCCTCCTCATGTCCAGTCTGAATCTCCTCACCTCCAGCTTTGCTCCATTCCTCCTAGTCCTGTCACTACCTGACAGCATAAAAAGTCCCTTCCCAGCTTTTCAGTAGGCCCCCTTCAGATACTGGAAGGCCACAATAAGGTCACCTGGGAGCCTCCTCTTCTCCAGACTGAACAGCCCCAACTCTTTCAGTCTGTCCTCATAGAAGAGATGCTCCATCCCTCTGATCATCTGCGTGGCCCTTATCTGGACACCCTCCAGCATGTCCACATCCCTCCTGTAACAGGGGCTCCAGAACTGGATGCAGTACTCCAGGTGGGCTCTCACCAGAGAGTAGAGGGGGAGAATCCCCCCCCTCGACCTGCTGGCCACACTTCTCCTGATGCAGCCCAGGATCTGGCTGGCTTTCTGGGCTGCAAGTGCACCCTGCTGGCTCATGTTGAGCTTCTTCTCCACCAGCACCCCCAAGTCTCTCTCCGCAGGGCTGCTCTCTAGCCAGTCACTGCCCAGCCTGTATTTGTGCCTGGGATTGCCTCAACCCAGATGCAGCGCCTTGCACTTGACCTTGTTGAACCTCATGAGGTTAGCTTGTGCCCACCTCTCCGGCCTAGCAACAATATAACAAACATTAAACTTAAAACTGGAAAGAGGTTCTTAGTTTCAGTTGTACCTCTTGCCCACCAGGAGACACAAGAGGCTCCATTCTGCTGCCAAGACAGAAGGTACTCAGATTCACTTAATAGGTTATAGAATTTTGCTAAGAGGCTTTTGAGTGTTTACTCACAAAGTAGTCTCTCTGAATTTCTGGGGATGCATTATAGTATCAGACAGTACCTAAAGCACATGGAGGGGTTAGTGTCAGTGGNGTTATAGAATTTTGCTAAGAGGCTTTTGAGTGTTTACTCACAAAGTAGTCTCTCTGAATTTCTGGGGATGCATTATAGTATCAGACAGTACCTAAAGCACATGGAGGGGTTAGTGTCAGTGGTTTCAAAGTTGTTAGAGGATTTGGAATTTTCCCAGACTCATTTCTCAGAAAGCTGAGGATCTAGTACAGTCTCTGACCTGGTTCCTCTTGACTCTTGATAGTTGAAAACTTGCAGAGAGGCAAACAGGATGTAATGATGCAGTAGTAGATTGCACATTGAGGCAGAAGCAGCAATGGCAGCAGCAGCCCATTATGTTACCTGCTCATCTTTCATCCATGCAGGCCAAGTCTAATGGGCCTTTGGACACATATTAGCTAATCAGAATGGCACTTTACCAAGCTTGACCATATTAGGTCTTTCTCACAGTTACTTCCCCCAGCACAGAAGGATGTGGAGCAGGGGAACATGTCTGGGCAAGCCAGGACATACTCAGGCCTATTTTGGCCTATTTAGGCCTACAATAATAAACGGTTCTTGGGCCCTTCTTTTCAACATAGCAGTCTGCTCAAACCCAAGACTCCCGTAGGTGCTTATGACTTTGGGCAGCTACACAAATTAAAAAATGTGTACTGTAATGGCTTAGATATTATTCATTATGTTTGTAGATATAAATCCTACAAATTCTCGTCTACTGTGCTTCTAAAGTCCAGTCAAGACGTTGTCTCTGGTTTATTTTATGTGGTTATTTCAGTTTTGTTTTTTTTCTTCATCAGATTCTACTTACTAGGAATCAACATTAATCCCTGTTACTCCAGTGTCTAAAAGCTTTTGCAGCCCTGACTTTTTTATTTACTATTTTACAGAGTTTTTATTTTCCTTAGATCTGACTTAAAATGGGTAGCAGAACAGGCATACTTCACAACTACTTTCTCAACAACCCTCCTTATCCCTGTTATGGGCCACACTCTATTAATACAGAATCTTCACCATTTATGAAGACTGCATGAGGGAATGGAAGGTGAAGGTTGAAATACAGTAAAGAGAGTTCAAATATCCAAAGGCAATGGGAAAAAATCATTCATAGTACTGCACTGTTGCCAACCCTTAAATGGAAAAACTGCATCCAAAACCAAGGTTTTGTCCTGTTTGAACTTTCCATTACTTCTGGCAAATGTCTTCCTCAGCAGCTTCCATCAGGTTATATCCTGCCAAATAACCTTACCACCAAATCAACATTCTCTTCACAAATCACTAGAAACTTTCTTGCACAGAAGCCCACATCTTATTGCTATAGCAGTTTAATCAGCAACACGTTATTGACAGCCAACACCTCTTAGATATAGTATTTCATTATTAGAAGGGGGGAAAAAAATAAATAAGGCCTGCAGCATGTGCAAAATACACTTTGGGATTCATTAAAGTAACGTGAAGAATTTCCCACAGAATTTTAAAAGTGCAGTGAGAAAATTCTGGCTGACAAACAGTGTTATCTTAGACTTGTAAAAACACATAGATTGGAAGAGACTTCTGCTATTCATCTAGTCCAATGTCTACTCAAAGCAAGGAAATATTCAACGTGAGACTAAGCTTCCCAGAGCTTTCCCTAGGAGTTTTCTCCAAGGCAGAGATTTCAGATGTATCCTGGACAACCTACTCCTGTGCTTAACCACTCTTCATGAAATGTTTTCCTATAACATAAAAGTTACCTTTCCTGAATGTGTTGCACCACCTCTTGTCCTTTCATTTTGTACTCAAGGGAAAAGCCTCTGCATGCTTAACAGCTTTCTCTTTAAGCAAGAGAAGACAACAATCAGAAGTGGAGAAAGCCTTGCTCTTCTCTTATACTAAGCAAATCCTGCTCACTAGTGTTATGTCCAACATGTGTTCCAGCCCCCTAAAGATGGTGTGGACCTCAGCCAAACTCTCTAGTTTGTCAATGTCTTCCCATGCTAAGCAATCCAAAACAACACACAGGAGTCTGGATGTAACTTCATGTGTGCTAACTAAAAACAAGTAATTCCTTCCCCTGACCTAATGGTGGTTAGCCTTTAATGCCAGAATCCTGGCTCATTTTCCATTTGACCAACATGATGTCTGCAGATCTGTACTGCTTCTTTGTGAGTCAGTGCCTTGGCCAGCATTTGTTGCATAGGGTTATTCTACCTCAGTAGCTGAAAAAGAAGCATCCTCTCACATCTGCACAACTGTGGACTTATTTCTGATTTCCCTCATGTTTACAAAATACACTACACCTTGTACACTCTGAAACTGAGCAACTCACTAACCAGTTTTAGTCTTTGAATACCTACATTTGTTTTCTTTTCTGCTTCCTTCTGTTCCTTTGTACTTCTTATTCATTGAGAAAAAAATAATCTTAGCTGATTCTTCTCCCCTTTCCAAAGCTCTCCCTGGATTGAAAGCCAGGAATGAAATGAAAACCTCAACTGCATTAATGATACTGCTCCTTCCAGCCAGGAGGAAAAATCTTTTTCCACTCTCCACAAGGACAGGCAGACATTCATACAGAGCTAAAGCTTTTTATTCTACTTCAAAACTATCTTAGCCTTTACCAAACTCAGCAAGGTCCATCCTTTCCTTCCAATCTGTTACCTTTGATTGAGCTTCAAGAGTAAAGCAGTGATTGTAAAATATTTAGGCCAGTGCTTATATAGCTTCATCATGAGACACAACAGCACTTTCAGACAAAATGAGTACTTTAGAAAAAAAAACCAAACCAAAACCCAGAAATAAAGTTCATAAAAAGGGACAGACAGTTTGAGTTCCACTACTGCATTCTTACATGACTTGCTGATAGGGGTGCAAGTAATAAATTCATGTATGGAAGGCATCCAGTTTTGTTTAATTTACCAGCATTGTTTGAGGAGCTATGAATCATGTCAGAGACTTAAAGGGATTACTGATAGAGAAGAGTGTAACCTTTATTCCAATACAGCAGCCGTTCCAAAAAATTTCCATAACAGTTGCTTTTAATTATATAAAGAACTGCAAAGCCTTTTTAGTTCCATATCAATAATGCAGCTTTGATTCAAAAGTTGCTAAAGAGATAATCCTCAGCCTTTTTTGTGAAGGCTAATTTGTGAATAGCAATGATTTAAATCCCAATGTCATAATTTTTTTTTCAAGGGAGAGAAAGAATAGTCTTTACTTCCCTGGAACTTGGAATGAAAACATTATTCTTCTAAGAATCCTTCAAGAAATGCTACTGATGCCTAAACAAATACATTTAAAGTAAAAATATAAAAAACATGGCAGACATGAGAAAAAAAATATCCTGAAATACCTAGTCCAACACTTTTGATAAGAAACAAAAAAATATCTGTGTCTAGAATTGGTGTTTTACTAAAGAAGGGTTATTTTTAGTAATTTTCAAGGCCCAGACAAGACAGTGAAAATTGCATTTCTTTATCTTCCACTCCTCACTTTTCTCCATGATTGAGCACTGGCCTCTGACTGCTTAATATTTGTACATTCCTCATTTTCTGAGCAGATCGCTAGTTTGTGGAGATAATTAGAGGCCTCTGCTATTTCTTCTAAGTCTTGAATTTTCAGGCTAATTAAAATGGAGTGCTGCACACACATATGCCTAATAATGGCCTACAGCAAGGTACTAAGAATTGTACTATTTGCGTAACAGAGAAGTAAAAACTAGTTGCATCTTCTAGGACAGTGATTGTATTTTGCCCAGCAAACCTCTCTTATTTGGATCTACTACTATAGTTCCTTGGATTTTAAAGTATTATCTATGCTTCAACTAATATTATCCTAATGTTTTTCAGGACACTATTAAAATACAAGTAAACATGAAGAAAAGATCTAAAGATAGTCTTTTCCTAAATTATCTGATTTTTCCTTGAGGTATTAATCTTAAATGTAAAACATCCAGGACAAGTGAATACAACTCAGAACACTGTATATATTGATGAGAAGGTTACAAAGAATGTTTCTGCCTCTCTCCATGTCACGGGACTGGGCTAATCAAACACAGTATCCCGTGGGACGAGGGGTCCTAGTGCCCTTCTCGCCGGTTCTTTTAGGCTTCGGTCGGCAGAAACAGACGAACGCGTTGCTCAAACGTCAGGTGCAACAATTTAACATTTAGAACTTGGGAAAACAGAGGGGTTACATGCAAGGTAGCTCCCGACGCGCCTACAAACTACCCGCGAGGCACGAGGGGGGGAGGGGTGAAGCACCCGAACCCGGAGGGGAGGGGGAAGAAGGGAAACCAACTCAGCCA
>VWZI01020363.1:64561-78067 GCA_013396835.1 Psilopogon haemacephalus | reverse complement strand
TTGGGCTCAGGGTGGGGGCAGCTAGCCTCAACCCAATACACTCTTGGTAGCAAAGAGGCACCCATTTATTCCATTACTCAAAATTTCTCAATCCATCTAATGAGACTTTTACAGAACTGGCTTCATTTAGCCAAGAAGCCTTCCTGACATACTGACATTGATATTTACATGTATTTCAAGAGCAGATAAAAGAATTCCAGGATTCATAGTGAAAGCTGTAACTTCAGAAATTACATACATATCTAAAAAATCATTATGTATTGGTACATCAGGACTTTATTCTTTCAGTGGACAACTCTGGAGAGCTTTAAGGGATTTGTTTCAAGTCACATCTCCAACTCTTCAAAATCAAACCCTTTATAATACTAAGCTAGAAATCAATTCCTTTTCTTCCCAAATTCCCATATTACAATAACCACTGTTCTCAAGTGCAGCTCTTCATTTGTGTTAACAGTTGGAATCTACTCAAAAGCAGACAAAAGACCATTTTTCCCACTCAAATCCTCTTTTTATCAGTTTTACTACGTAAACACAGTTGTACTGCTCCTGTAAGTATTTTCCATTACATGTTCCAAAATTTTACATCCTTTAAATGTATGTCTTCCAGCTGTTTTATTCTGCAGAATGTACTCAAAGTGACTCCAATTCTTTCCACCGGGTACCACTAAATGCATCCCACGCAGCAACCTAATGAACTTGTTCTACTCGATACAGAACAGAGACCAAAATGACTATACATCTAACAAACAGCAAACAATATTACAGCACAAACTGTGAAACTTCTAGATGGGATCACTGATTTCACCACAGTAAGCAAGTGGGACCAAGCACTGAAAGAGAACTTTGACGACATTCATTGCTCAACAGCTAACGTCACTGCATTAACTAAAATCAGTTTACTGGTCTTTATGACTTGGAAGCAAAACGTATGAGGCAGGGAGGAAAAAAATTGGTTCCAGCACATCTGCAATTGCAGTAAGACTGTACGTATGGCTTTTAAGCCAGGCAAATGCAGTACTAGTGATCGAAAGAAAGTTATACTGAAAAGTAAAGGTATTTTCTTACCTGTATTCAGCTCCCCATCCTTTAACAAAACTCATTCTTATGGTACACATCCTAGTAAGCTGATAAACTGCTTCAAACCCTTGATTCACAGACTGAGCAAGAAGAGCAGCAAATTCTTGGTTATTAAAGATTTTCAGATTGCATCCTAAAAGAAAGAAAAAAGTTAAAATTGGTATTTGTGTCTGCTACACAGAAGCCCAAAACAATGAAAAAATCATCAAAAAGAAACCAAATGTCATGAATTACACTTGCTGGGTATTTTTACTCAAGACCTGTGGTAGGCTACTAACCTGGTGGAATTTTGCACACAGTTGCAGGATGCCAGCCGTATCTTTGATTACAGTTGGGGCTCTGAACAAAAATCGCACTGTCACTCAGGCACTCAGCAAAAACTTCTCCACCAATGTAATAGAGACGTACACCCCTTCCTGCAGCAAAATTCAAAGGACATCTAGTTATGATATGACCCAGCAGATTAACAAATGAGGGAGTATTGTTCCAGAGAAGGCCAAGCTTGTTCGTTACATAAGAATGAGAAACTAGGTATCTAGAGCAGTATACTGCTGAGTCAACAGCTTTAGCAGGAGCAGAACAGGATTAAACTGCATTTTACTCCCTCAAACATCGTATTTGAAGAAGATGACCAATTTCTAGTCAAGTGATAGATTTTTCTAGCTGTGTAATGTCTTAAAACTCAAGTTAAGAAGCAGTGTTCATTACTAAGCAGCTCTTACTTAAACACAGAAATTGAAGTATCAGATTGAACAGAATTAAAGCTTGTGCTAATATTAAAGTGTTGTATGTGAAGTAGCACAGGCCACTATGGCAAGAACACGAAATGCAAGTATGCCACTTCAACACTTTCTGCTCAACTGAGCCCAGTTTCACAACCCACTGTATATATATGTCTTCTCTGCACTACTGTGACAAAACCCAAAACTTCATTTAGCTCTATTACAAAAAGTTACCCTTAAGAAATCCTATTGCTCATGTTCAAATTGTGACTTGGTTCTCTCTGAGTGAAAATAAGTCTCTGTGGGTTATTTCCAGCAGAATATATACAACTGATTTCTTAAATAGAATTATTTGTAATTCACAGGTACTTCAAAAGGCCATAGTTTCTCTTCCTTTTTTAAAAAAATATTTTTCAAAAAAAGGTGAATTTTTGTATAAAAAAGGGGAAAGTTCCCTACGTATTTCCCTATCTTCATCACTAACCACTTTGATCAGTCGGCACAGGAATAGCTTATGCATACCTAGAATTTTCTTAGACAAGCATTTGTATCTGGCATACTAGGAGTGGGAACACTCCACTAAAGACACTGAACTTGTGACTGTTGCTATATTTCTACATAAAAGAATCCAGAGAAGAACACTACCTCATCAAAAAAACAAAACAAACAAACAACAACAAAAAAAAAAACCCACAAAAGTTTGCAAGCCAAGAATGCTGCTTTAGGGAAAACAATATTCTATACTCAACATGAAGAAAACTTCAGTTATGTCAAAACAGCACGTTATCTCAATGGTGGGTTTTGATATTGCAGGGAAGAACTTAAGTACTACCAATGCCCACCTTACCTTTTATAAACCAGAATAAACTAAGAAATATGACAACATTTAGTAATTAAAGCTTACATTTCAATTACAAGCAACTCTGATTATAAATGCTACCCTGGGCAGAGTGGTACAATACGGAGCTTGAAAACCAAAAACCAGCCCCTCAGGATGTTTCTTTCTCCAGGAGGCTGAAAACTGCAAACTGAACAAGAGAAATCACAAACAGTAGAATGGCTTCCCCCTGTTCTGGTCTCAGCCTCACAGCAATGTGACTGCTGGTGCCGCTGACTTAGTAATTGCTGATTGGGAAAAGACAGCTTCTTTTAGCTCCGGCCACGACCGTAACTCCTCCTAACTGCAACTGGCCGTGGTATGAGCTGCTACATTTCTCCCCAGTTTCTGAAGTGGTGACCTCTCGTGTCTTTCAAATTCTGCCCTGAGCAAGAGAAACTAAGTTGTCCCTAGCATGCCTTAAGAGAGACATTTAATGGCTGGCTGCAAAAGGGTGAGAATTTCCCAACATGCATATCTGCCCATCCTTCCTGGATCATTCCAGATAATTTAAAGGCTAAAACGAAAATAATTTTTAAAAATCAGAGATTTTTACCTATGTGTCGTCTTGTCATTTCCACTGTAGCATTTCTGTTTACATTGGAAAGCAGACCTAGACAAAATCGTTCTGAATTTGATGGATCTGTAAAGCCGTCTACAGTCAAGGAAGGCTGTGATGCATGGAAGGTTTCTCCCACTCTTTGATTCAATTCATAATATGCTATTGAACACCAAAATGCAGGCTCCGAGTAAGTAACTGGTTGCAAGTCTAAAAATAAAAATTTTAAAAATAAGCTTAACACAGAATTTGAGGCTGAAATTTATCTGCCCTGATATTTGTCTCTTCTAGAAACGACAGCAGTAGTCCCCTCAAAATATATTAAGCGTGCTGTAATTTTTATCTACTCTGGTAAGCAGAATGGAATTTAATATTCCTCACAAGGGAATGAGGAGGAGGAGAAGAGGTGATATAATCTGGCTGCAGCTCTTGTCGTTCAGCATTTGCTTTCTGCTCAGCAAAACTGATGTTACTGAGAATGCCTGACACTTCTCTTGCCTTTCTGTAACTTGCAAATATTTTGGCAATATTAAACAAAAGACTATTGAACAGCCAATCCACACAAAGGAAAATATTAATGTGATGTTCTGTAGTGGGTTTGCAGTAACCTGCCCCCCCACCTTTTTAAACCCTGGCTAAAACTCAGAAAAACACACTGGAAGTGTTTTACAGTAGATCTTTGTACTGTTCTTTTAGATAAAAGCAGCTCTATGCTCCTTTTACTCTCTCCTACTGGAGCCCAATATCTCCCCTCTGCATCTTCAACTTTCCTGTGCTACTTCCCCCTTTTACCTAAGTAATTACTTACTGGGCACTCCAAGCACCATTTTCCTGTCACATCCTGACACTATTCCTTAAACAAACCCAAGGGAAGCTGATCTTCCTGAGGCATTTGCATTTACATACAGCAGTGGCACCTGATCAAAGCAGGTGGACTACTAATGTGGGAGCAACAATCACGCTGTGGTCACAGGTAAAACAGTACATGAGAACAGCACCATAATGCACACGGCAAGGGAGACAACATGTCTGGGCAGCACTATGGAGAGGCTGAAGTCTTTTAAACTGTTTTATAAATGCTATTCATGCACACAACCATATAATTCTTTCTCTTTGCTAGAAGCTCAACAGTTAAAGAAGTAAGACTAGTTATTAACAAGTTATTATCCCAGCCCTATTATGCTTATCATCAGGAAGCCAGCTCAATAGTCTCTTCCTAATACAGCTCTTACTTTGTTAAAAGTTATTTTCATTTTTCACATAATTATACATATAAAGAAGACTCACCGCACACACAGATAAACAATTAGAAGTATTTCCAGCTTACCCAAGCTATGATTAACTGGGGAGAGAGTACTAGGAGACAGCTCTGCTGGAGATCCTGTTGAAGCAATACAGACTGTTTCAGAGCAAATGATTCTCATTTCAGAACTGCAGGTATGACCACTACCTAGATACAGTTTTACATTATAATTCTTTAAAACAAGAAAGCTCAGATACTGCAACCAGCTTTTTCCAGTATGTCACATGCTTATTCTGAATTAAGATTACATTTAATTTTCTGGACACCTGGGAAACTAACCCTTCTCCTAAAGGCTCAATTAATATCTTAGTATTGTGTTTGGCAGAGTTTGCTTCATGTGCTCTGAAAGTAAATTCATTAGTGAGAAGCTAGTAACTTCTCAAATTCTGTGAAGAAAACACCAAGAAAAAGTGGATGAGATGATTGAGATATTACCTCTCTATTCTGAAAGGAGAGGGTTAATCTCTAGAAAAGCACAAGCTCAATTTCCTCATTTGAGGAAATTACTCTTTCCTGGAAGAAGGAAGGAAAAAAATGCAGAAAAACATGAGCTTTCCAACAAAGTCTGTGCACCAGCAGACAAAATGCAGCAGGGCTTAACACAGAATTATTCCTACAAGGATTGTTGATGCCATGTCTTTTTAATTAAGGTAACTATTGCCACATAGTGGGAAAAAGTTGCAGCTTTTATAAAAACTAGTGCAGTTGACTCCAATTAAGTGAAAAGTGTTGCTAACATTAGCTAACCAAACACACACTCTGCCAGCACACAGCAGGAGGCTATCCAGCACATTGACCATGCTTTATCCAAACCTAAAGACAATCAGATTATCCAGAAACCTCTCCATACAAAGGCACAAATGCTTTCTACTACCATTTCAGCAGAGCATTCCATACAATAGTTTATTTTAAACATGGTCACTGTTCTTCAAACTGCAGTATTTCTGTAACTTCCTCAGGCCAACAGAGATTCTTTTTCAATTAAACTGTTTCTAGTAGATAGTGGTGAGCTGAAACTAGTCAGCTATTAAAACCCATTTTAAGGCCTACTGAAGGCTTAGATCTGTATGCTTTTGTTACAAAACAAATGGCATGTACTTAGCATGACACAATGTTTTAAAAGTATCCTCCTATCAAAAAAATAATGTTGTTCACAAAATACTGAAAACTGCCTTTTCAGCAGAAAACACCTGGTCAGACAGAGCTGCTTTCATCAACATTTGGACTGAATTCATGCCACTACTCAAGATCACAACTAGCAATTCCAAGTCTTCAATACACTGAAAACCATAAATTTCTACCTGTATCCATGCTTTGGTTCAACTGTTGGTCACTTGTTTCTCCATCTTCACTGATATACCCTGGAGGCGGTGTTTCTGTAAAAAAAAACAAAAACAAAAACCACAAACAAAACCAAAACAAAACCAGAGGAAAAAAACCCACCAAGCTTAAAAAAAAAAAAAAACCTCAAAGCCAAAAGAGGAAAAATCCCATCTATTGATTGGTGCAATTTGTAAGATTTAGCATTTGGGAGTTTTATCATCAAACCTTCAAGAGCTTCATAGGATACCAGAACACTGAATTGGAATTTTATTTTGCTGTCCATATTTCTTACCAGTATGACTTCGAACCCAATACCAGCCTTATTGTTTTTGTAAAACATATAATCTCCTGTATGCCAGTTAATTTCTCAAAGACATTATATAATTAACATATAATACTTGTTCGTTCCATTTAAGAAAATATACAAGTAACAATTTTGCAATGATGATCAACAGCTTTTACATTTAATAGCATTACAAACAATAAAAAAAGAATCTGCCAACTTCTAAAAGAAAATGTCGTTATGTAGTATCAGATCAGATATCTTCTCATGCCTTGTAAAAGTTACTAGATTTAAAAGTTGTTTTGCAGTTCAGTCCCCAAACTAATTTTTCTTCAATATCCAGCAGCTGATTTCACTAAAAAGTGATAATTATATTATCTAACTAATTACACTAATTACATAGTAGAGCACAAGCTCTACTATCATTATTACTTCCAAGCTCTATTAAAATATTTATTTATTCTTTGACTAGCTTTAAGATAGAGTTTCACAGAACAGAGCAAACTCAGGAACTCACTCTGATGTACTCTGAGACCAGAAGCCATGTGTAATTTCACAGACAGATCTTCAAAACCCAGAATAGTACAGTTTTTCCTTTTCTCTATTCAAAGTGCTCTTGGTAATTCAGAATTAACTGTTTCAGGAAATAATTTTCCTTCAACAAGACAAATGTCTTTTCCTATACATTAAAGGCAAGACCTGTATTTCCTTCGTGAAAGTGCTTGAAGCTGTCTCTACAATCACCTTAGAACTGTCTCTGAAACATCTGAGAGATTAAATGCCTTGATTTACAGTATTACCAAACAGAACAAATTTGAAGGTAAAACCTTTTGCTTAAGAATTAAAACCAAATCATAACAGGTATTATGTCTGAAATTTACAGCACTGTAGTGAAATCAAAAATAAGTCAGTGAGAGGAAACCAGATTAAACTATTAAGTAGCAACCTGATTAAATAAAAATTAATCAAAAGAATGGTATCTTTGATGCATTCAGTAAAACCAATGTGCTAAATATAGATGTGACAAAATTTGAGTGAGAAAAGGAAGGAAAAAACCAGCAACAAATATGATTACAAAAATTATATTTGTTCTGAGCACTTGATATAATTAATTATGATACAGTGGACTCTACCTATCTCAAATCACTCATTACACTTAAGCCATGGTAAAAAGTTAATAACCAATCCCAATCCAACTCATGCCTCCTGTTTCCAGTTGCTAATCTTGGTTCTTTGGCACAGATTATTTGCCATATCAAGACTCCAAACACAGAGGATTTCCTCCACCTAGTACTATTAATACTGTTTTAGGGTAAGAGGTTGAGTGCCACCTCAGCTGGAAATTAATGACCAAGTGCAGTACTAAAAATTCCTAGGAGAGTTTGAATGCTGCCAAAAGCTTGGACAATGTATCTCAGCACATCCAAAACCAGAAAGGGAACTGAAGACACCTTCACAATCATCATCTTCCCAGCTGCAGATGAAATCACCTTCTTTATGGACCCAGTACTGAGACAGTAACTGCTGTGCAACCACAGCTGATAGCCTGTCCTACTGCTAAAGAAAACTGTTCTGTAGCAGGCAGTCAAGACACACAAGATTTATCAGAACCTAGATAAGTATTCAAGAATAAGATAGCAGTCAAATAAAGATTCTATAATATAAATTAAACATAAAAGTGTGAGTGACAAAAGGAAGGAGTCAAGGTGTGGTTAGCTGCATAAACATTTGAAGAATACCCACAAATAACCTTGAAAAGACTTCTCACAAATTATTACCTAATTGCTTTAGCTCATTTCTATAGCACTGGATTTTCAAATGGTGTCTTTCCAATAAGCTGTTTGCAAATGTGATCAAAATCCCTCAGACAGTCAAAAAAGCATGTATAAATTAAGAAAGTGACTACAACTTTTAGCACCTAAAACTGCTCTTTAATGATCTGCTGTCCCTAGACAGCAACAAATGTGACACAAATTAAATGATTGATTGAATTATTTTGTGTTCCATTTTAGTTCGTGTACACATTTAAAGTACACTGCACACATCTGAGCTTCAAGACAGTATATTCCTCAAGAGTCCAAATCTGAACTTCCACCCTGTCTGTAACACACCTGCATTAAACATTTATGAGAAAACTTCAGATTTACTTAGTTTTATATTCTTGGCAACTTCCTGAAGAGACAGGAAACAGGAAGTTGAGGCAGGAAACAAAGGCCACTAATGTTGTTTCAATAAGGGTACAGGCTTTTGAGTGCACCTCGGCCTTCGTTTCGGGGTGAGGAAGAAACAAAGGATTGGAGGACAAATTGCCTAAAATGTTCAATATTGTTAGGCTGTTCCTTTATACAAAGACGACAAAACTATGCACACAGTAGTTAAATATGCAAAGCAGACCTTGATCAATTGTGAACTACAGGTCAAACCACTTTTTACATCACTGTTTTCCAATTTACAAGTTTTCTCCCCTTAACTACTGAGAGTAAGCAGCAGTTTACTACTCCATCTCCCAACACACAGCATTTTGAAGACCCTATGTGTTTGTAAAACTGACTTAAAGCAATGTGGTTTCCTAAATGATTATGTTCTGCAAACAACGGGTATTTCCACTGGAATTAAAACATGATGTCAACAACATATAATTTATTGGGGCATCTTCCAATTAATTTGATTGCTAAGGAGAATGAAATTACCAACTTTGTGCCACTGAAACAAAGATAAGTGTACTGTTTACAATGGGAGTTAAGAAAATACCTGGTATGTAATTGCTCTGTGGTTCAATCCCAGCTGGAAAGTTAGTGTTTTCAGGAATGGAATGGGTATAGTCATCAAGAGGAGGAAGCTCTGTTAGAATCTCAGTGTGCCGTGGCACTAGTACGGGAGGCAAGACTGGGAAGGCAAATTTCAAACAGTTAGTAAGACCCTCAAAATATGAACTTCTGTGAGCTCAAATAAAAATAAAAAATCTAAACCATCTCACAATTAATACATTTTGAAATTATCTGACTCTCAATATTGCCAGTACTGCAAGTGTACTGCTAGTTACCAGAAGAATCAAATTTCTGAGGTGCTGACTACTCCATATTAACAAAGGTAAGTCATTTTTATTCTTCTTTTCAGTCTGGACCATATTTAGTCAGCTGGAAACTGATAGCAATAAAGAAGTGTTTATCACAGTTATTTGACACACTTGTAAAGATTTTTTAGTATCTTTACTACTAAAAACTTGCAAGGGACATGATTCCCAAAAATTGTATTTCTAATAATCTTGTACTTATGGCATGGAAAAGCATCACCTTTCTCTATTTTTCATTTAAAACATTACACTATGAGCAAGTATATACAGACACTGCTACAGCAAGTCAGAAGCAGATATTCCTACCTGGTGTCTCCACTCTCTGGTAGTGGTAAGGGTTTACACACACTTCATCCTTTTTAAGATTAAAAGCATATTCACAGTTTTCAATTGCTTTAAGTTCATGGTGACTGTGAAGATCTGGCCAACGCCACAAACGACAGTAAATAACATGTGGTAATCCTTTACGATGAGATACCTGCAGACGGCCATCAAGAGATCTACAGGGGAAAGATGTTGACAAGTATTTACAGACTGCATGCTGTCTCTTAACAGTTCAAACAACAATGCACATACATGGGATGAGTACTTTAATTCTCAGAATTCGGTGGTCTGACACTGTTAATGACATTTATACTCTTGTTAAAAGACTTCAAATGTGATAAAAATGACGGCATCAAGCAGTGTCTTAACTTGTTTTAGAGCTGCTCAAATTATTGCCAGTGAATCTAGAGTTCATTAAAAGCCACTTTACCTCCAACCAAGTATTTAGGATGCTTGCTTCATATACATTTTTTAAATGTTGATGACAGTGGTTGAAAAAAAGAACAACCAATAAATAAATCACACAGTTGGTCCCACTGCTAAACCTCAAGACTTTGCTGTGGCATGGATGCCTTATGACTTTAAGCATAATAATTCCCACAGGACTGCAAATAAGCCTATAAGCAGTCAGCTGCCCAAGTGATTCACATGTCAGTATAACTGTAATGCAAACAAGTATGAATGCACATCTTGTGAGGGCTGTAGAGTTTATCTTACTGACTTCATCTGCCTTGCTACCAGCTGAAAATGTTTTGCTAGTTTTAAGACAGACTGCATATGTTTACACAAATGCAGATGTTTATGACTGTTATGGGATGGGAGACAAACCTCAATACACAAATCAAGTAATGTGACATGAAAAAATAAACACTCTCTTTAGAATTGCCCACTCTTAACTACTGAAGAATATACAAACAATTCTTTAGTAGCTCATATGTGAGCCAATTAGCAAGATTTAACTGAAAGTTTCTGGCATACAAAGCAGTTTAAACACTTTGTAAGATTAGGTCTAAAGAATTAAGTTTCCCAACTTTGTTAATATAAATACCAAATCACATTAGAGATTGCATTAAATAAGTCTTCCCATTCTTTCTCTAGCACCAGCATGAAAAATGTGTATTCCAGAATTAGAGTTTCATTGGTCAAAACATCAGCTGAGAACACTCGGATTTCTACACTGGCAAGCAAATATTTTAAAATGCTGTACCATGAGAGGCCTAGGAAGCATTTTAGTCTATTTTACAGCTAAAGCATCCCCTTACAGACCCTCCAAAGCCATTCCCTCCCACAGGATTTCTATGATGCAAGAGAGGGCAGAATATTCACCTGATTTGTTCAGAGAAGCTGTAAAGGCCTGTTGTATCCCACTGATCTATCGTGTTTGGTGTACTCAGTCCCCAAATTTCAGAGCAAGTGCTGTGCATAAATTGAAAACAAAAACAAAAAATTGATATGAATATGGAACGTGGTTATCCAAAACACCATGATGTCAAACATGGAGAAATGTACAGAATACTTCCTTTCACATAGAAGATAGAGCATTGTTAGACTTGCACTTAAACTGACATCTCATGCTATATTTTCTATATGAAGGAGGCTATCAGAATGGAACATGTGATTCAAGGTAAATGATAATGTTTCTAATACATGAACAAGTTCTCTGATTTTAAGTATCCAATACAGCTGTAATGTTCCTTAAAACAGGCAAAACTTCCTCAGGCTAGCTCTTAAAATTCATTTTGGAAGGGTGGTTTCTGGGTTGAGGTTTTTGGTTTTGTTTTTTACACATAAGCTTCTGCGAGACTTCAAAGGCCATGTATATCTGAAACTGAACATCACTACCTAACTTTCAGGTATCACTACTGAAGCATTAATCTCATTCTCCATATACATTTGCTGCTTTTTCCAAAACAAAATACAGACTCTGGAGAAAAGCACATCGCAGCTGATACTGCTGCTTTCTGTACTCTGATGAAAGAGGTAAATATTCTTTCACATCTTACACAATACGGAATACTTCATAGTTTTACAGTATGGTACTTTAAGATTTAGCTATAGGATAACTAAACCTTAATTGCTAAATTCAGTGAGAGAAAATGAGAGATAACTAGTTCTTTACGAAACTGAGTCAATGACAAGGTTACAACAGTAAACAGAAAGAGATTTCATCCATATACATAAAACAAAGGCAGAAGCAGATTTAAGCAAAGCAAGAAAGAGCAAGGGCTTGTAAATTAGCAGGAGAGTTTCAGAAGCATAAGTCAAGCTCAGTTCTGTCATAGACTTGCTACGTGACCACTGAAAACAATTTATTTTACATAACACAACTAGACTTCACACCTCATAAATTAAGACATTTTTGGTCCACAAGCAACTTACATCTCCATTTCCTAATTACAAAGCCTGAAGTTAAATAAAATACGGTCTTTGACATTTTACTGATTCTGGATGCAAATAAACTCTTGCGCTAGGTAACTTAGTAATGAGCAACAGAGAGGCGCACACACACACAAAGGCAAGGCGATTCTGTGACATACTCCCATCTCCTGAAAAGAGCAAATTTTCATTAGCAAATTACATTGATCTCAGACATGGGTAGTTCTTCAGGAAAAGTGAGCTAAAGAGGGACATTGCACCAGTAAAGCCTGCAAATTCTCTTTTAAAGACACCTTCAGGATAGGGAGATGCTGGAAGCAGCATAAGGATTGAAATAGTTACCCTGAAAGTAGCCTGTCACCAGGGACCATCCCTGCACTGTACTATGTCCTTAAATATGCGCTACTGCTAGTAAGATGGATCATCACACACATTAAATTAGAAGAATGATCAGCAGACACAAAGCCTGCTACATATTAATTACATTATAATCAGCTCTAACAGCTTACTACCTTTGAGCAACAGATCCTTTCTAAAATGCAGTGCTCCGAAGCTTATGCTGTCACATAGATTACATGTTCTCAAAATTGTGGAGTGTAGCACTGGTATAAGTATGACATGCCACACATTTGTCTCACAAGACTCCCAAGATAGCACATGCAAAAGTGAAATTTCACAGCTCCTGAACAAAGCAGAGTGAGTAGGAATAGTATTTTTATTGCTAGCCTCTTCTCTCTACAAACATCTGAACTACCAAAAAGTTGACAGCGTATTCCACAACCCACAGAAAGAAACTATATCCTGAAGTGAAGGTGATGGAGCCATAGCTTGCAACCAAACTCAGGATACCACAGAGGGAATGCAGACCATGAGGTAGCAAAAAACGTTAGAAAAGCACAGCTGCTTCAATATTCAGGAGCTTACATGAGCATTATGTCTACCTAGCATACACGTTTTATTGGCTCATGTACACGAGCAGTATATACTCCAACTCAAGTAATCCACAACCAAACATTGAAGAAAGCTTGCAGGAATTAATCCTTGATGGTAAATGCAATCCACTCAACACAGCTTTTACTGTTCATTGGAAAAAAAAGTTGGGGAAGTAAAGTGGTCTCCCCACACTTCCGCTCACAAAACCCACAACCAACCAACCAACCCACCACACAACAAAAGAACCCCACCGCTTAGAAAAAAAGCAAGACAATCTCTCCACCACTTTACTCACACAGTTTTAGGGCTCTCTTAATATTCACATGAATGCACACTGAATCAGAATGAAATTCCTCAAAACCATAAAAGGCCTAGCTCTTATGCAGCACTTCCATAAAAGGCCACAGTATGTTTATTCACATGCAATAGCCTCATGGAGGGTAGACTTACCCACTCACCCAGAAAGATGGCAACCTGAAAGGTGGCTGAATTCTGAAAGATGTTTAAACCACCACTAATACCATCTCAAAAAAAAGGAAACAGAAAGTACAGACTTTTTTTTTACAAATAGAATCATAGAATGGTCTAGGTTGGAAGAGACCTCAAAGATCATCCAGTTCCAACCCCCCGCCACAGGCAGGGACACCTCCCACTAG
>VWZI01020363.1:40175-64140 GCA_013396835.1 Psilopogon haemacephalus | reverse complement strand
CCCCAGGTCCTTTTCCTCAGGGCTGCTCTCCAGCCACTCACCACTCAGCCTGGATTTGTGCTTGGGATTGTGCCCCCCCAGGTGCAGGACCTTACACTTGGCCTTGTTAAATTTCATGAGGTTAGCCTGGGCCCACCTCTCCAGCCTGTCCAGGTCCCTCTGGATGGATCCCTGCCCTCCAGCAAGTCGACTGTGCCACACAGCTTGGTGTCATCTGCAAACTTGCTGAGGGTGCACTCGATTCCTCTGTCCATGTCGCTGACAAAGATGTTAAACAGCACTGTTCCCAGCACTGACCCCTGAGGGATGCCACTTGTCACTGGTCTCCAGGTGGACATTGTGCCCTTGATCACCACTTTCTGCGTGCCACCATCCAGCCAATTCCTTATCCAGTGAGTTGTCCACCCATCAAGTCCAGAAATAATACAGAATTACTGACCCAAAATAAATAGGAATTCTCTCGTAACCCTACTTTCTGCAACGTTCTAAACCCCTTATGATGTGGAGGGTCCTTCTATGCCTCATTGCATAAAGAATTTAGAAGAGTCATGGACTAATATCTATATTCCTAAGTTAAGTCTTTCTTGTCTGGAAACATTCCCAGGTCCTGGAACTTATTCAAGTATGACAGAAAGCAGCTAGGATGTATCCCAGTACTGTGACACACCAATTACTCTTCTCCCACACAATTCTCAGATGTCTGATACCCCTCTTACTGGGCAGTTCAGATGCAGCCATCCTGACCTGGAAGCTATGAACTTAAAAGCACAGATGAGGCTGTGCTGAGCCAGTTGGCCATAGTGCTTAAGAACATTCTCAGGAGTGTTTAATTTATTAGGAGACAGGCAGCCGAGAAGTATCACCATTACAGCTTTAGCACACAGACTGCTCTCAAACCAAAGTCTAGTAGTATAATCCAGGCTTCCTCATTTACCAAGCAAGTGCTTTTTGTTTTGAACTCACTGTGTACTCAGTACTGTTAAGCTATTGTTGTTTCCAAAACAGCCTAGTTCCTGCAACCAAGCTGTACTTAAATCTTTCCTGGGTAGACAACATTTGAACATACTCCAAAATATAAAGTTAATATGCTTCCTCCCAATACAGCAGACAATTGTATTCCAAGGATCATTTTCATTGCTGTTCTCAAAACAATTTCTCTGTTGATAGAAATGAGGTTGAGTATAAAAAAGCTAATATTTTTATCTTTTCAACACTATCTTAGATCAGCAAATCACCATGTTCAGTGGCCTCAAACACTCCCAGAGTAAGCTTACTTGAATACCAGATCACTACATTGGCAGACCTCACAAAATAAGGGAATTTATTACAAAGGACTTCAGGGGTATAAAGCATGAAATTCGCTCACTATGCCCAGTGTTTTGAAGGCCTAGAGACATAACTATTTCCTAAAGAAAAGAGAAATGCACAAAGGATGCTTGCAAGGAATAATAAGAATCCCAAGGTCTCAATAGTTAAGTAAAAGCCAAATCTATCAGACATCTGGTTAAATTGCTATACACTAGAAGTGGGACAATTCAGTCCCCATATTCCTAGCTTGGGAATGACCAGAGGACTGGTATGGTGAAGAAAGGGTCAGACAAGTTATTAGTAGGGAGAATTTAAGTTTCTTTGGTTGGAGCCTGTCCCTAAGTGAGAGTTGTGAAAGTTGATGTTTCAAGTTGACTTTACGTCTGCTTGCAAGAAGCAGCATCTCAAATGGTACGGTATAATTCTGGCAAGAAAAGAATTTAATGTGGCTATCAACATGCAACAGCACACAGTATGCCTTCACTTCTCCCATTTCATCATTTCCTTCAATAGGAGAATCTGAGTTACAAAAAACCCCACTCTCTGCAAAAGCTTAACTAAACTGCAAAGAGCTGTAGCAATGCTTCAATTTTGAGACAAAGTGCAAAAACTGCCTTTGTTTTATTACACAGAAAACACTGTCACACAGAGGAAAAATGTGGACACAGGAAAACAATTAAATATTAAAAGACAACTAAAAAGTATTTGTACTGACTGCTCTGCGTATCACAAATAATAGTTCCCAATCAGCATCAACAGTGCAAACTACCTTATCAGACTAATAGTATCTGTAAGCCTACTACAAAACTGGACTATAAATTCCCTGTTCAAAAAACAGATGAATCAGCCCACTAAGAATGAAAATGGGTAAGTGTGGGCTTTGCCACATTTGTAATTAATATGAACACTTGCTTTAATGTATTGCATCAATGTCCACATCAAATTCTGTAATAATCAGATATAAACTACATGAAATGAAACAATCTAAAAGTAACACTACAATAGCATTAAAAAATCCAAAAATACAGATGGGTACCATTTCAGCTAGATCACAATACCCAAAAATAGATTAATGCATTTACAGTATGATTAGAAGTTAAAGGATGCTGACTCATCTAGGTGAAAAAAAAAAGGAACAAGGTGAGATTGAATGGGATAAGATGACCATACCAGTCTATTCATGATGGTCTCTGACAGTATGATGTATAATGAATATAGAAAGCCATTTGGATCCTGCCTTACAGTGGCAGTAACCCTGAATTAGAAACTGCAGTAGCTTGAGATGAAGCTATATGGAACAACTCACAAACCCTACAATTCTGTCTAGGGGCCAGTTAATAAAGCCATCTCAGGTTGATATTCAATCTAGGCTGCCTAATTAGAACCATAAATGACTAGTATTGTAAAGGAACTTCAAAGATCATCTAGTTCAACACCCCTTCAGTGAGCAGAAACATCTTTAATAAGACTGAGTTGCTCCCCCATCCAACTTCACTGGGAACATTTCCAGTGATGGGACTTCTACCACCTCCCTAGGCAACCTATGCCAATGTTTCACCATCCTCAACATATATTTTTTCTAGTCTAAATCTCCCCTCTTACTTTAAAACCATCACCCTACATTCTGTTGCAATAAGCAAAAACAGCTGTCCCAATCTTTCCTGTAGGCCTGCTTTAAATAGTGAAAAAGCCACTGTGAGGTCTCCCAAGAACCTTCTCTTCAGGCTGAAAAAGCCCAACTTTCTTGGCCTGTCCTCATAGCACAGACACTCCAGCTCTCTGATCACTTTTCTGGCCTCATCTAGACCTGCTCAGACAGGTCCATGTCTTTCCTGTGCTGATTCCAGAGAGAAAAAGCACTACAGGTGAGGTCTGACCAGAGCAGAGTAGAGGGGCACAATCATTTCCCTTGACCTGCTGGCCACACTGCTTTTGATGCGATTGGCTTTGAGTTGTGAGCACATATTGTTGGCTCATGTCCAGCTTTTCATCCACCAATGAGGTTCAGTCTTTTCAATTAAAAGCCACATATACAAATTTGCAAATACAAGCAAGTATGTTCAAGTACTGTCCAAATAGTCGTGACCACAGCATCAACAAAGCTGGTGCCTGTCTACACATGGCACTACACTGCACACTTTCACCAAGTGCACCTAACAAAACAGAAAATAAAAATGGGTAAAAGGCTGCAAGTCTCACCAGTAACTCAGTTTTATAGAGGTACTGTTTTATTTGAGGCTATTGCTTAAAGAACATGAAGCCATCAGAGTTTTAAACAATACCCTGTACACAGCAATACTGTCACATGCATGCTTAGATTGGTAAATTTGTTACAGGTTGTTGTTTATTATCAGTCTTCCCCCAGAGACAGAATGAACAAAGTATCTTATCACTATTTACAGTATTGGCAACACTGCATGCTCAGTTCTTTGTACTGAGTACATAGACGAAAATAAGTCCAACCACTTCAAATATATTTTACATATGAAGTACCAGAAACCACTGTAGTTTATTTTACAAATAATACGGATAGTAGAACCAAACACATACTCAAATGTGCAGAAGACACCAAGCTCTACATTCAGTATGGCAGAGGAATGGAATGCCATCCAGAGGAACCTGGACAACCTGGAGAAGTGGGCCCAGAGAAACCTTGCAAGATTCAAAGGCAAGTGCAAGGTCCAGCACCTGGGTGGGAACAGTCATCATTACCAATACAGGTTGATGGATGAAAAGAGCTGAAAAGGCCTTGGGGGTACTGGTGGACAAAAATCTAAACAATGCACACTTGCAGCCCAGAAGAAAGCCCAGCAGATTGAGAGGTGTGATTCTGCCCCACCATTCTGCTTTACGGAGACCTCACCTGAGTACTGCATCCAGCTCTGGGGCCTCAATACAAGGACATGGACCTGATGGAGAAAGGTCCAGATGAAGTCACACAAATGATCAGAGAGCTAAAGTACCTCTTCCATAAAGACAGCTGAGACAGTTGGGGTTGTTCTATCTGCAGAAGAGAAAGGTTTGCAGAGTCCTTACAGCAGCTTTCCAGTATCTGAAAGGAGACCTACAAGAAAGCTTTGGAAGGACTGTTTACAAGGACATGTAGCATAAGGACAAGGGACAATGGTATTACACTAGAGAAAGGCAGACATTAAGAAGTTGTTCCTTCACTATGAGGGTGGTGAAACAGGTTGTCCAGAGAGGTGGTGAAGGCCCCACCCCTACAGACATTCAAGGTCAGTCTTGGTGGGACTCTGAACACCCTGATTTAGATGGGGACATCCCTGCTTATTCATGTGAGTTGGACTAGATGACCTCTAGGGATGTTTTCCAACTCAGTGCATGGTATGATTCTGAACTCCACACCTTAAAATTCATAAGTAACTGCAATTCCACTTCTTCAAAGTTCTGCAAAGTGGAATAGATTTGAATTTTCTAAAAGGCACATGTTTCAGATGGCAACTTCTCTTTAACTGAACTGCTGGTATTAGAAAAGTGGTAAAATCTGAAATTAAAGCAGCATTGGGCTAGTTAAAGTCATACAAGAATCATTAGAGAATGATATTAGACCTTGAACATGCTTATGTCTTACACTGAACCACTACCATTTTTCCCAAAAACTTTCACACTCTTCAGCCACTAGCAACTTTGCATGTCCACGTTCAAGGCAAATTGACTCCATTTGTCTTTCTTCTGTGTCTTATGACCATGAGCCTTACTTCCACTAACTCTGATTTGTCTCCCCCTATGTTGTTTGAGGCAGGTTGTCTGGGAGCTATGACAGAAATGAAAAAAAAAAAAAAGTTTCAGTAAATTGTGATAGTACCCTTTTGTCTGCTCTGGATAAAGCAGGAGGCAAGAATGGAAGTTAGTTTTCATGTTATAGAATTCTCATGCAGTCTTCCCTGCAGATGTGAGCCTGACATTTGCTTTCACTCATGTTTTCACTGAAAGACAGAACAAGAAAAATGCAACAAAACCAGAAAAGATGATCAGGTTTTGTCTTGAAAAGGAAGCTCTTAGCACAAGCACACAAATACCTTTATATCATCTTAACATTTACAGCACTTACTACCTTGGTTGATGTTTTGTCAAAGGGGCAGACAAGAGGTATAAAAATTGCTTTGAGAACTACACCAAGCTACCCAAAATGGAGTTAAGAGCAGTAAGAAATGGCCACTAGATTTAGGAGATTTTCTCATAACAAATGGCCAAACGTAATTGCTTTAACATTACCCACAGCTGCTTCTGTAAAAATCTGTCTGAGAAGATAAGTTAAAGTTTGCATATTGAATATCTGTACCTTGCAAACTGACAGGTGGTTTTAAAAAATGCTATATAAGAACTTAAATCTAAGACTTCACACAGCAACATGCTGAGCAAGAAATCAGGGCAGGAACATCACTATGTTGACTCAGGTTTTGGCTAACGACTGGTGTAGGCAGACTGAAGTTGCACTATCCGTCACACTCCACTGGTACTAACATTTAGGAAAGGATCAAAGGACCAGAGAATCACAACAGCACAGAATGCTAGGACTTAGAAGAGACCTCAAAAGACCATCCTGTCCAGTTGCCTTTCCAGAATAGGATCACCTAAAGTAAGTCTCACAAGAACACATCTAGGTGGGTTTTGAATGCCTCCAGAGAAAGTGCCTCCACGACCTCTCTGGGAAGCCTGTTCCAGTGCTGTCACCCTCACAGTGAAAAAGTTTTTCATTACATTAATGTGGAACCTCCTATGCTTCAGCTTGCACCCACTGCCCTTTGTCATAGCCCTCTCATTAGACATCACTGAAAAAAGCCTGGCTCCATCTTCTTGACACTCCCCCTTTTACATGTTTATAAACATTAATGACATCAATTAATTGATGGATGAAAGAATGGAATCCTTCCTTTATAATCAGCTTTCCTCTGATACAGCTGGGGTTCAGGAACAGCTAGGAGGGAGTTAACAACAAACCTTAGGAACTAGCTTAGAGAGGGTGTGGAAGACAGCAGTAGTAAGACTTAGCTGTAATACAGATGAAACAAAGTCAGCAATAAAAGTAAGTTCATTGGCTTACATAGCCTTGTACTCAGCACAGACAACAGTTCCTCCCAAATCTGCCTGATCATGATTTCTTTAATTCTCAGTTCCAAACAAAAATGTGTGGCTGCTTTTATATTCCAACTTTTTCCTTTCTGTGTACTGGCAATTAGCATTTCTCCCTATTACAGTCTTATGTCTATGTAACAGCTAGTAGCAATGCTAATCATATTACCTGTCTTTGCAAACAGCACCTCAACTAGTTGTATAGTCAGCTGTCCAAACAAAAGGGTAATGAGAAATGTAGTTTGGCTGGCCTAAGTGTTTCATCTACTAAAATCTGTTGCTGATGGTTTCTTTTCCCCAAGCTGGAGAAAAGGTTATCTGCACTATCTTTGCTCTGAAAATGTAGTAATAACACAAACGTTGTCACTTTCATAAGATCTAACATACACCTCTTTGAATCCGACAGTATTTTGCAACCCTGCAGTACTGACCAATCTTTCACTTGCATGTCCACCATCTCATATTAGCATGACAAAATGCCATAATGTAATTTATATCGCTATAAATCAGATTCAGAATTAATCAGGTTGGAAAACACCTTCTAGATCATCGAGTCCAACCTATCACTTAACATCTTCTAATTAACTAAACCATGGCACTAAGTGCCTCATCCAGTCCTTTCTTGAACATCTCCAGGCCCAGGGACTCCACCATCTCCCTGGGCAGCCCATTCCAATGCAAATCACTCTTTCTGTGAAGAACTTCTTCCTAATACCCAGTCTAAACCTGCCCTGGTGCAGCTTGAGGCTGTGTCCCCTTATTCTGTTCACTGGTTGCCTGGGTGAAGAGACCAACCGCCACCTGGCTACAACCTCATTTCTGGTAGCTGTAGAGAGCAATAAGGTCTCCCCTGAGCCTCCTCTTCTCCAAGCTGAACAACCCTGGCTCACTCAGCCACTGCTTCCAGGGCTGTGCTTCAGCCCCCTCACCAGTCTTGTTGTGCTTCTCTGGATACATTCAAGCACCTCAACATCTTTCTTAAATTGAGGGGCCCAGAACCAGACACAGTACTCAAGGTGCCCCCTGCTCAGTTAAATGTGCCTGATTAGACATACATATTCATCAAAAGGCATGACTCAAAGCTACAGCAGTTCATTCCTGTTTGTGCATGATGAACTAAAACTCAGAGGTCCTGAAATTGTTTTCTTGCAGTAGAAAACAACATATCAGTAATTCAGTAGAGAATAATTATTTTTCTCTCAAGCACCTCCCAGAAGTGTAATATCTTAACCAATGTCAAAAAGCATAAATGTGAATTCTTTTTAAATATGATTTACACAAATCTGCAGCAACACTCATCCTTAAATGAAGCCAGACAAGTTTCTTCTACAGAGGCTATTCCGTGATACACACTTGGTAGAAAAGCAGATGCCTAGAAAGGGTTGTTACTAGTGCTACTCTGTTTAAAAGGTAGTATTAGCAACTGGAATAAACATGTCACAAGTACGAGCAGGCATTGCTTTTGCTGACAGATTCTCCCATTCTTCAAATGAGAAACAGAACCTAGCATGTCTAGGAAAAAGACACTAAATAATGTCTCAAAGAGCCCTGGATTTCAGAAAACATCTCTTTACAGAACTGAAAACAGATTTCTCTACCAGGAAAAAAAAAAAAAAGCAGTGAAGTTGGCAGCTGAGGCACTCAGTGTCCAAAACTACAAGTGATCCTTCATGTATCTCCCATCCCTTAGATTTATTTCAAGCAATTCATCTTACATACCTAAAACCTCCCTGGTTTTCCCCTTCCCTCAGAGTTCAAAAGCAGAGCTCTTCTTTGAGCATATGCAATACCAAAAGATTATTTGCTCAAAACAGTAACTGTATCTTCTCTCTCTGCCTCCATCTTTTCCACATATACATCCATGGACACATTCAATCCAAGAAAGAAATGTTTGTATATATGAATATCTAGTGGAATATCAACCAGGAACATTACACAACATTTCATAATCAGAACCCTTTCAGGAATAAAGTTTACATAGTATCTTATCCAGTACATTCAAAATCACTTCATCAAATACTAAATGCAGCATCTTAATGGAGGAAAATTACTTAAGTAACTTTCCATATAAGGGGACATGCTAAAAAATTAACACATCAAAAGAGCAAGAAAAGCAGGAGACACAGGATACAAATAGCCTCTCTAACACTGTGGGAAAAGAATAAACTCATTGAACAACTTCCATTTACTTCAGATTAAACTTTAAGGATATCCACGAGGGGCACAGAAATGGAAGGTGAGGTACAAAAGATACTCTGTTATAGACTGACATCTGAGCCACCCATTGCTCATTTCAGGGCCACGAGCTAGTTTCTTCCAGTTTTGCGGAGTGTCAGGCAAACAAGTCATGTTGATGAACAGTATGCTTCTGTTGCCTTTTCTAAAGCACACTTCTTCCTTGTCATATGTGCAATAAACTGCCTACAAAGGCAAAAATACAGATACAAGGCAGGCTTCTTCAAAGCACTTTGTTTTCCTCTCTTCTCCCAATCCCTGACATGCTAGCCCAATGTTGTCAGATAAAATAAAGCAGCCAACAACAATCAGCATTACCTTCATTTTTCTCTCAATGCTAGGAGATTCTGGAAGGATAGCACCTCAAAGTTTAAGAGCAATTTTTCCAGGATGCCATGGAAACCAAGTAGAAGTAAAACATTTCTTTTCTTGCTGTCCATATGGTCTCTTCAGATGCAGATTCTATCAAGGAGTTTTCACTCTCTGTTCAAAGTCAGGTGAAGAGCAGTCTGCAAACACGTAAGCTTCTAAATGGCAAGGTCAAACAGCACAGAGATGGTGCTCAGGACTGAGAAATAAAAGGCATGCAATACAGCTCAGCCTCAGTCAGCAGGGAGCTGGCCACAAGTCTTATGCTCAGAGACCAAAGACAGATAGCATGCAAGAGCAGCCTATGGAAATCATGAGCTAACTGATTCACTGGGAAACTTGCCCTTCAGTTCTCTACTCTGAACACAACACTACAGGTTTCAGCAGCTGAAGTTTGCATCTCAAACTCTGTAGCCATCTTCATTGGAGTGAAGATTAACGAAACACAGATCTGCTCCCCCAGTACCATGTTCAAAAACCCCATCAAAACCAAAGACTTCTAAATGCCCTGCAACTATCATGACAAGTGTATAATAGCATTGGCACTCCAGCAGTTCCCTGGAGATTAACCAGACAGGTGAACAAAAAACACAAACAAAAAAAAGGCAGAAAAAGATTATCATGTGGGCCCACAAGCCCCAAGGACATGGATGTTTGTACCATAAAATGGCATTCTTAAGATTATAACTTTGAATGCCTACACTGCATTAATTTGTTACATTATCGTAATTACTAAGTTTTCTGACTGTTGCATTTTGTAATTTCTCTTAATACTTTCAGAAATGTAAACAGTGCTTCAACTGGGAAAGAAGTTTGCAAGTCTGAAATTCTTGTAGCCTACAGTACAGTATTTGTTACATGCCTGAGTGGACTAACAGTGAAGTTATCTATATTTCACCTTACAGCATCATACCTAAAAGTGTCTTAGGATTGTCTCCAGAAAACACAACACTATCACCTCCTGAAAGAGAGGATCAGAACCATTACCTGAGTGAAAAAAAACCATACCCAGCAACACAGACTGCAAACACATTATTTTAGGAAAAGCATCAGAGGTCTAAGTAGCTGCCAACATGTTACACCACGTCTTAAAGCAGGCAGCTATGAAGCAATGATGTTCAGTCACTTGGCCTAGCTGAGAAATCACCACCTGTCCCTCTATGTTATTACACTATACTTGAGAAAACAGTTGATATGCCATTACTTTCTTATGTTTAAAGTACTACTGAATTGCTCCAACTAAAAACTAGCACTGTCTTCCAAACCAGGAGCAACATCAAGAGGTTAAAGACATTTTACTTGCACTTACTTGAGGAATGAAGAAACTAAGTTACCTCAATTTCATCCCACACTATCTATGCTTACTGCTTTGTTTTTTCTGTTTCATATCAGAAAATAGTATCATTCAGTGGGTTAAAAAGACACGGAACACAGTTTCACTATATCAGCCTTAACAGACCTAAACAGAAATCAGAAGTATCAAAGGACAAGGTATCATTATAGGATGCCACATGCATTTTAATAGTTGCTGATCTAGCCATAACAAATTGGCTTGTTAATCACAGATTGTGATCTTACGGAAGTCCATACTTTCAAATTACATAAAATAAGTTTGGCATATATATTTCAGGACTGGCAACAGACAAGACATTAAAAAATAACATTTATTTCAAGTCCTCTAACCACTGTTAATCATAGTAGGTACTCTGAAATCTTTTCCTACCAGCTACTACATAGTAGCACCCAGTAGTTTTTTGACTTAATCCTGTAGTAGCTACATTATTTCTCACATAGTTCATCACCCTACAAGTAGGCAACTGGCTGATGCTACTGCAGGAGTGGGTGGTTTTGGAACTTGTGCAGCTGAAATAACAGGTGACATTTTGATTAACCTTCTCAAAATAGTGGGTCTTTGGGTTAGTGAGAGGCTAAGATTAGCTCTGCAAGACATTTATCTTGTCCATGTGTCTTGCAAAAAGATGTCTATTAGAATGACAGTTACAGGACCTTTTAATAGCTCATTTCAAACTGAAGCTGCCTATGGACAACTCCCCTTATAAATTACACACCCATCTCAAGAAATCCAGCAAGGCAAATGTGCACAGGATACACAGCATAAAGTGCTCAATGCTGGGAAGTCACTACACCCAGAATGACCCCTTGTTGCAAATTAAGCCACATATACCTAGCAGAACATTGGCAAAACAGAAATTACATTGAGCTTGATCCATGTTCCTGAAGATGAGTGATATGAAAATAAACACCAAGTATTACATAGCATTCCCTGTAAGATATTTCAAATGAAAGTTTAAGCCACAAAGGAAGCTTCTACAAGCAGTGTATCGGGAAAGAAAACTGAACGGTATTTGTGATATGACTGTTACATCATTTTGCTTAATAAGTAAATACAAATATGACATTGCCATCATTCACAGAAGTTACAATTTGGAGAAATATATAAGAAAATTTGTAACTAGCAAAGAAGTGAAAATCCTCAAAGAGTTTCATTGTTCAGATACAAGACTTTTTTAATGAGAAAAAAAAAAATCAAGAAAGCGACAATAGTTGAAGTGCCTAACTACAGGTCTCTGACTGTCCTAACACCCAGAACAGAATAGGGGACCACAGATTAGATATTAATGGAAAAATCTGAGCATACATGGGATGCACTTAGAAAAATATTCAGAATCTGTTTCTCAAAGAATATTGCCTAGAGCTAGACACAAAGAACATGTTAAAATCACTGAGAAGTCCTAAAGTCTTCATCATTTTGCCCATGATCCACACCCAGAACATGAATCTGAAGAATATGCTCAGAAGCACTCTTGGCTCACATGTTATCAGTTAACAGTTGACACACTTTCCCAGGAAATACCAAGTGTTTCTTCTTCTCACACCACCAAACAGGAGTCAGCTCTGATCTATCATCATCTGCCCTGTGCTGACAGAAAAATTACCCTTCTCTGTCCTGTTGCTGACATAAAGATCAGTTTCAAAGGCTTGAGGAACATTAGCATACAAGGGAACACTTACTGGATTTTTGCTGTAAGGAGCTGTTTCTTGGACTGTCTGCAGTTATTGGCCAAAACACTGAACAGCTCTCCCATGATGAGCGAAGAAACTGACAATGGGCTCCATTAAAAGTGTCTTTCTATCACTGAAGAAACCTACAGAACCAATAAAAGGCCTGCCACCGAGGCTGCTTGCAGCAGGCACAATCACTTTAGTAGGCCTTTATTCTCCTACGGATACATGTTATGGGTAGACAGCAAGACACTGATTTTTGGTTACTAAATGTGCTTAGATAATGCATTGGTCTTCAAGAAAGGAACATGGGACATGCAGAACATTAGATGCTAAAAATTCAGATATAAAGGAAACAAAAGCATACATTACAGAAAGACTGTAAAGACCTACCAATAAACTTTAGTGATTGGTGGCTGTGTAGCCTCTGAACACCTAGTTTCAGAAGGCACTCTTGGAAGATGTAGTTGGACAACATGAAATTATCATTTGAGTTATCTACTAAAAAGAAAATATTTTTTCAACCACCACTCTAGAGCCAATCACTGTTTTGAATGCTACTTTCCATGCTTCAAAGCTGAAGATTCCACATGAGCCGTTATCAGCCTTTTTTTATAATAAATTTCAAAACCACAGTCTGATTGAAAATGTCAAGTATCATAGGAGTCCCATCTAAAGAGTCTGATAAAACAAAGAGAAGGTGAAGACCAGTTCTGGGATGCAACTCAACAATTTAACAGTAACTTTGAAATTCTTCATTTAAGCAATACTGTTGGCTTCTTCAGCAGGCTTCTATTCAAAATCTAAGATAACCCAAGCATCTGAAGAAATGGTTGGATGACCTACAATTACAAGCAAAGCTTCAAATGGAAGCTTTCAATTCTTGACCTACTGAGACTTGCCTGTACATTCTGGAATTTTAAAAGTGCCGCAAATTGGGGGATCTTTTCTGAACAAATGCTGAAGTCAGATTACTCTGCAGCACTTGTCCAAGGGGATTTCCCCAATCTCATTGTTGTTCTGCCAATTTTCAAGCATATGCAGCGAGATGTGAACTTACTCCAGCTCCTGATTGTTCTCGTGTATCCTGCCAGTCTGCTTTAAACAATGGAGCATGACAGAAGCCAGTGAAAGCTGTTCATCATGGGGCTACAGCAGTGTAACCAGTAAATTTTAGAAGCTTTCCACCAAATTGCCAATACTGACAGAGCACAACCAATATGCTTTTCTTGAGTGACCAAATGCCTTATTAACTGTATTATGAAGTCTCAGATACAGATGTTACTCTTCCTAGTTAGATATTTGTACCACTAAGTAGGCAAATTGCTAAAGTAATCACAAGTAGCTATTTTCCATCTGCTTAAAATTTAACAGTCTCAGCAGCAGTTGTTACACTGACAAACAACTAACGGCATATGAAAGTCAAGAAAGCTTTCATACTTACTTTTGTTTCTGACTCTTGCTGATTCTCAGCACTACGGTAATCCTAACGAGGAGCAACAGCAACTTGAAAATTAAGAAGTTACACAAATTCTTATAACTCACTGCCTACAAGTTTGCTTTCCAGACCACTGATACTCCAATGGGCACAATGCCTGAAATTTACACTTGCTAAGCAAATAATAAGCCAGTGAGATGAGTGGCATTATGGCACTTCTCAAAAACTCATCTCATTTGTAGACTGAAAAATGATAGTAAATGAAAAACCTGTGAAAAAGCAGCAGAGCCAAAAACAGAATCCACATCTCTATAGCCTTTATCCAATGATCCAGTTAGTATACAATACAGTTCTCAAAATGCAGTAGCATTTCCTTCTGCCTGGAGAGGCAAGCTCCTTTGAATTCTGTAGCATTCTGCTACTGGCTAACTATCTTGCACATTTATATTTTCACGTGCTGGCCTATTTCAAATAATATACCAATACTTCTGCTTGGCACACCAAATCTTCAACAAATTACATGGGTAAATCACATGGCTTCTTGAACTGCACATGCTTTATATTAGCAGCCTTAAGTATCTTTGTCAATACTCTAAGGCCTCCTTTTTCAGGGTAACATCATCATAAGATGGTGTAGCATGAACTATGTCTACACTAAAGTTTAGCCTTATTTATGGCAATCAAGCCCTCAACATCAGCCAGAGCTGTGCAACAAAACAGGTTAATAGCTATGTTTTAGCACTTTTATTAAAAATCACACTTGAACACAATCATTATCCTTAATTTCATCCAACACTGTGCTAAGAGGTTAGAAGTCTTTAGACTTCAAATTCATCTTCTAAAGAATGGCTCACACTAGAGCAAGGCCTGAGCTGCTGTACTACAGTGTCTGGGCAATGACCTACTGACACATACCTTCCGTATACAGACACTAGGTATAAGGGCTTGCTACTAAGTAAGTGGCTGTTTAAATAGGAAGTGTTGGTAAAGGAAAAATACTCCGTTGGACAAAAAACAAGCATCATCTAGTGCTTGTAATAATCTTCCATCCTACTCTATGTACCATATAAACTGATGCTATGAATCAAATAGGAGAAAGAAACTAAATTAAATTTAGGCTCTAATATGAAGTTGTATGGGAAGGGGTAAGGAAAGAGGGAACAACAGTATTTAACTTCTTGGCTTACTCTGCTTTGACCGTTCACTGCGGTCTGTCTCATCCCCATCCATGATGGCTCCTCTCAATGAACAATACCTCAAGTCAATATTGACCAGCTCACGAAACACTTCTAGCAGAAGATGCTCCAAGCTCTTTTCAGAGTAAACCTTCAAAAAGCCATTTATTTGAAGTCAGTTTCTGAATACAAGCACAACAGAATCAATGAGTGAAAGCTGAGGCATAAGAATATGTACAGTTATCCAGCACCTTGCATGTGTAAACATTTTGTATACTTCTGGAATATTAATGCCAGACAAGCTCATATTCCACATCATTAGCCTGTTTGGACAGATTTCTTTTTCTTTCACCAGCCTAAAAGAAATTGAAATGCTTGACCAGAGACCACTGGTTATCTAAATTTTAAGTTTAGTTTTGTGAAAAAAAAGCACCAGTCAGAATTGATTAAGATGTTCTTTGTAGTTAAAGGAAATGTGTAAGTAGAGTTTTTAAACAGATGCAGCTAATGTCACATGCCCTGAATGCTGAGTGCTAACATCAAGATTAGAAACTGAGTTCCACAAAAACTTAACAGAAACCTGACGTAGATTATTTCCCATACACTGCAATCTTGACTCTGACCATGTCACTTTATACAACTAGGGCCAGCATATTTTTGTCTATCACCACACCATCTCAAACATTAATAAACTAAGAAGAGATGGACCCATTTATCTTTGAACAGGAAATGGTCTTTGGAAACCATGTGCAGGGTTCTGTCACTCCAGCTCTGAGAAAGGTTCCACAGAAATCAATACAATCTAAAAGAACCCTTGTTCTCTCTCTATACAGCTGCCAAAAAACCCAGCATTTCACAACATCAATCAGTTGAAAGCTGCTATTGTAACAATTATTTAAAAGAAACTCTCAAGACATTAAAAGACACTGCACAATATCACCAAAAAAGGCCCTGAAGTCAATTGTTTTGCACTCACCACTTTCAACAACAGACTATTTCTCTTTCAGGACACCACCTTTTCACTTTAAATGTTTGGTGCAGGTGGGGTTGTTCAGTCTGGAGAAGAAAAGGCTGCCAGGTGACCTTATTGTGGCCTTCCAGTATCTGAAAGGGGCCTACAAAAAGCTGGGGAGGAACTTTTTAGGCTATCAGGTAGTGACAGGACTACAGGGAATGGAGCAAAGCTGGAGGCAGAGAGATTCAGACTGGATGTGAGGAGGAAGTTCTTCACCATAAGAGGGGTGAGACTCTGGATGGGTTGCCCAGGGAGGTCGTTGAGGCCCCATCCCTGGAGATGTTTAAGGCCAGGGTGGATAAGGCTGTGGGCAGCTAATCTAGGGTAGGGCGTCCCTGGCCATGGCAGGGAGGTTGGAGTCCCTTCCAACCCTGACTAACTCTATGATTCCGTTCTATGACTTTCTACACCTAGCAAGCAGATGCATGGCTGTTTTCCAGGCTTGAAATTCAGGCTGCACAACAACATTTACTATAAGGAAGTGGAGAAGCTACATAGGAAGGTTCTCAAGAAGCACACATGCATGGAGCTAACTGAAAGATGAAGAGATGTCAGTAAAGACACTGCAAAACAGAATGGTCTAGGTTGGAAAGGACCTCAAAGATCATTGATTTCCAAATCCCTGCCATAGGCAGGGACACCTCCCACTAGAACAGGTCACTCACGTCCTCGTCTAATCTGGCCTTGAACACCTCCAGGAAGGAAGCAGCCACAACCTCCCTGGGCAACCTGTTCCAGTGTCTTACCATCCTCACTGTAAAGAACTTCCTCCTAACATCCTGTTTAAATCTCCCCTCTGCCAGTTTAAACCCTTTACTCCTCATCCTGTCATTACAAGACCTTGTGAACAGTCCCTCCTCAGCCCTCCCGTAGGCCCCTTTCAGAAACTGGAAGGCTACTACAAAGTCTCCTCAAAGTCTTCCCTTCTCTAGGCTCAAAATCACCAAAAGAAAGCCCTGAAGTCAACTGCTTTTCACTTGCCACTTTCAATAACAGACTGTTTCTCTGGCTGGACACCACTTTTTTTCACATTGTATGTTCAGAAAGTGCAGGTGGACTCTATATCCAGGAAGCTGCTTGAAAAGCACACCATCTTGTACCTACTGCCTTGAAAAGGCCAGAGCCTGGTACAACAACACTTAAAGTGCCAAGAACTTTTTTCTTCTTTTAGAACGATGTCTTTACATTCTTTGAAGTCCTATCACTATTACACAACTGAGAAGAATAAGGACAATTTGATCCTCCTACTACACCTTTCCAGAGAACACATCCAGAGTCTTCATAGCACAAACTATCACAAGGAACATTAAGAGATTTTGAAGCTAATCTTGGCCAATGCTCACTGAAAATCTCAGCCATTTCTTGACATACTTCCAGGAAAGATCTCCTTGGCTTTGTTCTAAAGCATTGTTTTTATTGAAACTTCAAGAAGACAAAAGCAGAGGGACTCTGCTTCATCCAAAGTAATCCTGTCATGAGAAAAAAGGAGTAATCTTACCAACAAGTAATTTACAAGCATGCTCTTCCTCTAATCTCAGCAATAAAAATTGTGCTTTAGTTATGTTCTGATGTACTGCCTTTAAACTTCTATACTTATTTCAGAAAGCTTAAGATGTTCAACTATTGTCTTCAAACATTCATGTAACAAAGTGAACATATCCAGACTGAAATACGGTATGTGGTTTGAGGATGTTCTTCATACAATAGCAGACATCACATCTCGTGAACCATAATTAAGAACCAGTGTTCATTTACCTGAACAGTGAATTATCCCAGTTCTGCTACGAGGTGACAGTGTCAAGCTCTCTTTCTGAGAAGACACTTCACTTCTGTCTGAATAGCAATGTTAGTTATTTTAGGATTTACTGTGCCTATGCAACTGACTCCTGTTGTTTTCTTAATTAAGTCACTCATATCTTAGAAGCATGTGTTGGGCACTCTAAGTTTCCTGATGATTTTCCTTCCCTCAATGCAATTGTTGAAATCACCTAACTCTTAGAGCTGTAACTCAAGGAGGAACAAAGAAGTTTCTATACTGCTGTCCTCCGAAGTAATCTATTTCAGCAAAAGACCTTAAAGCTTGAAAACAATCTATTCTGTCTTGACAAAGGTGTTCCACTAATGATCAAAAGCATCCTTAAAACTAGGTTACTGCATGCAGCTATGTAATAATTTTCTTGACAGTTATTATTAAGTAATTCGAAAAAACAGAACATGGTAACTGCTAGCACAGGTTATGTTCAAGAAAGCATCTGCCCTTCACAACTAAATCAGAAATCACACTCAGCTATGTGCGGAAATACCTATGAAAAATGTCATCACTTTAACAGATTTGTTTGCTCTGAAACTCTAGTACCAAGCCAGTTGAGCCATCTTTAAAAAGGGCTTTTCCTTGCACCATTTACTTTCACTATTGACTCTTTTGCAGAAATTTTCAACAGCATTAGTCTAAGTTCCATGTATGGAGGACTGTATTGCCTAATAAAGAGCTCATCTTCAGGAAACAACTGTAACATGTGCTGTAAGTTATGTCTAGGCTGCTTACTTTATCCATAGTGCTAACTCACTGCAGAGAATAAATGCTGCAGGACAAGTAAGAAAACACTGGTATAATAGAGAAATTGTTTCTTTGAAGATAAACGACTATGTCAAATGGTCCTGCCTTCACATGTCTGATGAACTTTAACCAGATTCTGAAGCTTTAACTATCTAAATCCTTGTAAAATACATTGGAAAAAGAACAAAATCAAGAGGTACTGGATTTTACTGGACATAGCAAGAAAGTATAAGAAAAGCTGTCAATTGTCCACAGTATTATTCACTAACATCAAGAGCAGCCTTTTAGGCTCGTAAGTCACATGGAAACTAAAACTCCTGTGTAGTTTTTAGCTTCACAAAAACAAACCCTCAAAAAACCAAAAACAACCTAACACTACAGCTGTCAGAGGCAGTCAATATATGTTAAAAGATTTTTACTTGAAGGAAAAAAAGTAAGAAGAAGGCACTCTAAACAAAATGCTTAAGGTCCATCACCACACTATTTAACAAAAAGAGTAAGTGGATAGATTCCATGATAGCAGTTTTAAAAGCTACCTTGACAAATGGTTAAAGTGGAAAATATGCAAAAGATATGGGTTTTAAATATTGCTATTTCATTCTAACAGGCTGAAAGAAAAACTAGTGTTGGTGACACTGGTCAATAAGTAGTTCTGAATTTCAATTCCAGCTAACCAACTGACTTGCAGCTGCCTACATCATACTCTCAACTTGTTCTTCAATCTTTCATATTGACAAAACCACGGAATACATTGCAAGGTTTTTTTCTTTACCTCTGGATGTATAGCTGCTGACTGTAAATTCCACAAACCATTCTCAGAACTGGGAGGCTACAGAACACAAAGCAAGAATAAGCTTCTGAAAACCAGGAACTATAGCACAAGGATGTTATTCCAATGTTAAGCAGGAGGGACAGAAAGCACAAGTAAGACTACTTTTTATACATACCTATTCAACTGTTAAGGAAAAAAAAAAATTCCAGATACTTTCTACGACTCTAATAGCACAGCATACTGGAAAGCAAAGATTTCACAACAGCCTTCTCTACACTGGAAGGCAACTGATGCATTTTACCTAAGACTCTAAAACACTTGTATAGCAATAGCACCCCAGCAAAGAACTTCTGANAAAAAAAAAAAAAAAAAAATCTTACTTCAGCCCAGATTACTTTTCATCAACCTTCAACACCACTTTGCCCTTAGATAAAGGCAGTGATTGCATTTACTTCTGCTGCAGAAACTCAGGACCTTGGATGAGAGCTAAGATTCAAGTGTTAAGCACAGTTTCACAGCTTCGATAACAAATTTACATAGCAAGTTCAATATAACTACTCCTATCAACATCAACAAAAAAATTATCTGTTCAAGAACCATGTCTCTTAAGTCAATCAGTCAAGAAGTTGCCTGATGCTGTATCAAACCTTTCTGCAGTAGTAGATGAGTACACGAACATCTGGAAAGAGAAAGTAGAGGTATACTGTTACCTTTTATCTGCCCCCTTCCTCCCAACTATAAATAGCCTTTGCCAGGGCATGCATAAGAGCTGTATTTGCTCAAAGGAACAAAAGCTGGAGATATTGAGATCAACAGAAAGCACCTATCCCCTCCTTATCCTCTTGTGTATACTGAAAGGAAGAAAACCAAAACGTGCACCTATAAGCTGAGATCCCATATGCCTTGCATTGCGCAGACGATGTCAGCAGCAGTGCAGGGAACGAATGTGCCAGCAAGGAGATGAGATACAGCACTGTTCTGTAGGTTCAATGGGTAAGTGAAAGCAAAGTGCAAGATGGAATCTTCTGGGGAAGAGTGAATGAGCTACAACATGTGACAAATGAGGACTGCACTTGTAGCTGGGTAATACTTCATATATGTAGATCATCACCATTACTGCTCATCCTTTACGTAAGATAAAGCCCTAATACAATTGTTGTGTCACCTGAATGTTGGCATGGAAGCAGAATTCAACCTGTGACACAGATGTACCCAGTTACAGCTCAGGAAGGACAGTCCACTCTGCATTAGTTTTTAGACTAGATTTTTCTTAGATTTTAAAAATATAGCAGGTAGAATAGTCCACGTCAACACTATCCTAAGCATGTCCAAACTAAATTCTGTTATTATATGTACATTGCCAGACATTTTGCAAAAGCAACAGCATCTTGCTGTCTCACTTAAAAGATGGAAGAAGAAAGCATAAATCATATCTGTAAGACAGAAAAGTCACACAACTAAATCACATCAAAATACTGGGACATTGAAACTACTGATTTGTTTCCCTACTTTGTATTCCAATACTCTGTACTGTCACCACTGAAAAGACTTCTTAAATAATTATAGACTATGAATGTGTCCAACTGACTGTTCAATTCATGGCATAGTTTGGTTTGTTAAAGGCCTGTATTTCACCCACCACCCGTTACAAAGAACGATCTGTACTAATAAGGAAGAACCTGCTCCATTAGAATACTTATACAAAGATGCCCATGCCGTCTTTCTTCACTGACTGTTTCCTGTGCCCCATTTGTGTCAAAACTGCAATGGAGAGCATAAAAACAAGTTCTTAAATTCTACCAAATTCATTATGTATTTTAGAAAAGCAAACTATGTGCCAACATTTATTTTCTGGATACACATGGATTACATGATTAGAATCCCACTGGCTTGCCGGGAGGATTCAGCAAGATAACTACAAATTACTTAGAAGGCTAGTGTAGAAGGCACCTCCGCACTTATTTAGCCTCTGCTCTAGACTACTGACCCACTTATGAAAAGCTAAGCACCCCTGCTGTGTGATGCCAACACCCACTCCATCTGTTTGCTTCTGCTTTCTCAGAATCTCTGTTAGTCCATGTAAGAAGTGTTAATTACCACACGAGCAGCTTTTGCACTGTACACACAGAACCATGCTCACTTTAGTCTTTAGTCACCTTGACATGCAGTGCAGAAACAGAACAAATGTAATCGCTGAAGGAGTAAGTGACAACTAATGCAGATTAATTAATTTAATTCAGCTTTTGACCAAGCTGCTCCTAGTTTTGAGAAAAGTTTGCAGGTGTTTAGTCACTTTAAGTTTCAGTGATGAAAAAGCATACTAGAATTAAGTATTATATCAAACTCCGCACATCTCCACAGGCAACAGAAACTTGTGAAACCACAGCCAAAACTTCTGTTGAGGGGATAATGCAACAATAATGTGGGAAATAGAAGCATCCCAGAGCATTTGTCAGTATCTACAAAGAGTTAGAGTATTAGTAAGTAAACCAAAAGCTAGTTAAAAAGCAACTCCCACACAAAACCAAACGTAACCCCCCTTCCCAAGCAGGGTAACATTTAGAAACTTAGCCCAGCTGTCACATCAGAACTACATCTCAGCAGTGTAGCACCTCAAACTTCCTGCCAACTACGAAGAAAAAAAAAATGTTTCAAATTCATAACTATTATTAATCCCTCTTGATCTGCAGATGTTTGAGACACTCACTGAAGTGGGTCTCAAGCAGCAGTTTCATTAACTTAGTAAATCCAAGAATAAGAATTGCCAGAAGTCACTACCGCTGACATTCGCAGTTGACTCAGTCGTTACTGAGTTGCTAGTTTTTTGGAACCTGGACTACAGCTGTAAAAGTGAAAAAATATGAGCAGTCCAAAAGCCAACGGGCTCTGATACTGGCAACCCTGGTATCTTCTTACCTATTAACATCAAGTTTATTTCTTCATTTAAAATTAAACCTTGTCCAACATCACTTGAAGAGCTCTCTAGCTATGAGATTACTTTAAAGTAATCAAGAAAGGTAAAACCTAGGTCTAATTCTTTTAACAGCTCACTTAAGGGTGGATGAAAATAGTACATCACAGCCTGGCAAGAACTACTGGTCACAACATGAAGGCTATATGGAGTGTAACAGACCTTCACATTCTGACCTGTACTAGGTCTACTTTAACATATAACATCATTCAAGACTTGTACATACTCAAAGACTAAGAAAGCAACTATATAGAATCACAGAATGCAGTGCCTTGGAAGGGACCTTTAAAGGTCATCTTGTCCAACCCACCTGCCATAAGTTTGGACAAACACCCTAGAACAGCTTGTTCAGACCCCCATCAACCTAAAATGTCTCCAGAGATGGGGCCTCCACCACCTCTCTGGACAATCTCTTGCAGTGTTTCACCATCCTCATTGTAGAGCTTCTTAATATCTAATCTAAACCTACCCCTGCTTTAAAATCACTGACTGCTTCTTGTCTTAGTGCTACATGCCCTTGTAAACAGCCCCTTCCCAGCTCTCCTGTAAGCCCCCTTCAGATACTAGAAGGTTGCTATGAAGTTGCCGGAACCTTCTCTTCTCCAGGCTGAACAGCTCTAACTCTCAGCCTGCTTTTGTAGCAAAGGTGCTCCAGCTCTTCGTAGCACTTTCCTGGACCTTCTCCATCAGGATTACATCCTTCTTGTGTTGACGGCCACTAAGCTGGACACAGTACTCCAGGTGAGAGAGAAGAGTAGAGCAATAGAATGACCCCCTCTAGGTGAACAATAGTGCTTGTATACCCTTCTTTTTAGAATTAAATTTAGATAACTATCCTGAAGTAGCAGTGTTTTGTACCTCAGTACCTCTGCATAAAAGGTAAAGGAAGACTCTCTAAGAGTATCTCTAATTCTTAAATGTCTCTCTCTACTAGTTAGACACAGAGATTCACTTGATACAAAAAATGTGCATAGCTTCTGTCATATAAAATCGTTTCCAAATAAAGTATTTTGTCTTTGTCATGGTACAGACTTGCCAAATACACAGACATCTCATGTCAAAAAAAAGGTATCCCTACAGGCTCCAACCTTAGTCTCATGATACACACTACAGCAAGAAAGCTCTAGTATTTTTTTTTTCCTTTCTGATTGCTGTCAAGCTTGCAAAAGGCAGAAAGCAGGAAGACTGCTCTGGGGAAGAAAATACAAGCAGAGAGCAACATTAGAAAAAAAGAGCAAACAGAAAAGAGAGAGAACAGAATTGAACTGGTCATTCATTCAGAGCATATTCATGATTTTCCCAGAAAGCTGTGTCAAATATAAAAGAGAATGCTAAAACCATTATCAGGTTAACAGCTGTAACACATTTGATATATGGAAATCATTACTGATACCAGTCAAATCTAGCTTGCACTACGATTAATACAAAGTTTAAAAGCAGTTGGGATGAATGTGCTAATACAGAAATTAATTTCAACCTAGATGCAGTTTCTCTCCTCTAGAAATTATTGTATGTTGAGGGGCTAAGCGCCCAGAATATTTCTGTGCCATCAGATCTCTTTTTCACAGAAAATCACACATGTGAAGGAATTTGATACTTGCAGCACACATAGTGAACTTGCATAGGCACCTTTGTGGGATTTCCTTACTATATGAATTGAAAACAAATTGCATTATACTTATAAATATTACCCTTGCCTCTCACTCAGCAGTTGCTATGAATTAATTTGAGAAAGTCAAAAGGGTAGAATGCAAGTCATTCACCTCAACATATATAAATACTAGGAGCAGAAAAACAGTTCTAGAAATACTCTCATTTATTTAAAAAAAAAACAAAAACAAAACACTTTCAAGCAGTAACAATACTGAAAGTAAACTGATTTTCAGACAACCTGTCTGCAAATCCAAGATTTCACTTCAAGTGGGGAATGATGCAGCTTGTACAATTTAAATGAAGCTACAAGATATAAGTAAAAATTAGATGACTGAAGTGTTGACCAAGGAAAAA
>VWZI01020363.1:28451-40109 GCA_013396835.1 Psilopogon haemacephalus | reverse complement strand
GTTCTTTTTTGGTTGGTTGGGTTTTTTTCAGTATGGCTTTTTTTTTTTTTGATGGTTGGTTGTTTTTAAAAGGAAGTTTAGGTTGAAGTTCGTCCCTCAGATTACAGAGTTACTAAATGAAAACAAAGCAGTGCTACAAACTACAAGCTGTGCTAGGCACCACACATGAATTGAATTTTATGTGGTTATGAAAATTAAAATGTAAAGACATTATTAGAAACTGACTTCACAAAGCATGTAATTCAGTTTTAAGACAGCACTATATAAAATCAAAATATGTTTTAAAAAATTTTTGAAGAATCAAAAGCATGCAACTGATTTTTTAGTAATTTATTTAGAGGATAGCATAAATGTCCATCTAGTCATTCTGTAAGTGGTTGGAACAATTTCAAATGCAACAGCACTTACCTTGGTATAGTTACACATTTAGTATTGCAGTTCTGAGTGGTAATTGCCTTCTCAAGCTCATCCAGCTGTCCTGTTTTCTTTAGCTTCTTTACCAAGCTTTTCACTGCTTTTTCACACCACTTCTCCTCCTGACCATTCTGCTCACCACCACCAGCTCCTCCAGAGCCACCAGCAGATTTTTTCCACCCCAAAAGTCTCTTCACAACTGGTGGAGTGAATGGCAATATGGATGACATGATTTTCACCAGACAGTATGCTCAGCAAATGATCAATAAGCAATTCCTGTCTGATCCCTAAAAACATAAACCAAAACAGGTATATTAGCAATGAGCTTTCACACAAAACAAACACCTTGCTCAGGACTTTTCACTGTGAAATACCACAGGAGGCTGCATCCTAAACCAAGCAAAGTAGTAGTCCAAATCACGGTTAGGCACTTCATTGTTAACACTAAAATGAAAGTTGGCTGCAGACTCTTTAATATTTAATGAAGAGACTACTACCTACTGTAGTAGTACTACTACTGTACTGTAGTAGGTTGGATTAACATTTAATTTTTTTTATCAGGTGTTATTTGGCTAAAGCCAGCCTCAGAAATCACAGACATTAATTTGACTCCAGCTTTCCATCTAGGCTGGCTGGTTATAGTCATTTATTAAATCTTCCTCAAAGTGATTGATGAATTGTACATACATATATTCATTTAGAGATGGACAGAACATGCATATAACAAGCAAAATTGTGTTTTGAACATCATTTAGTTATTACAGCTTGACAGAAGTCTTCCAACAACCAGACATTTCACAAGCTTTTTCTCATTGTTTGTCATGTTTTAAATAACTATTAATTTATGTTCCACTGGAGACGCTGATTTGAAATTCACTCTGAAGTTCAGTTATAAGTTTTTTCCCCCATCTTTCAGTCTAGAGTTCAGTAACTGAGCCTACAGATATTGAATTCTCAACTGACACTATTTAAATTTTTTAAGACTTGGTGGTTTTAATTAAAGGATATTTACAATCATAGCTTGAAGGCACCTGAGTAGTAGAGCTGTTTGTTTTCCATTTTGTTAATTTTTCTTTACATAACAACTACCTGATCAAGATGTTTGCATTAAGTGAAAAATTAGAAGGACACTGAAACTTGGACTGTGTTTAGTATTCATTGCAGTCAGGATTTCAAACAATTTAAAAGAGAAATGTTTGCCACTTGGAGAAAACATCTTGCTTCTGCACCTTTTGTTAGGGTAGTTTCAGGTATTAAAACACAAGCTCCAAACCACATTAATTGACTGTTAGAAATTGTTTGATAACATAATGGTCCTGTGAATAGAGGTTTAGCAATAAAGTGAAAACCGACTTTATTTCCAGACAGCAAATGGGTGTTTGAACTCCAGAAAGCTACCAAATTTCCAAGCTATGCAAGTTCAATCAGCTGAAAATGCCCTGTTTTAGCTAAGACCATCTTCAGGCTACTTGATTTGAGTTTTTGAGGCAGCTTACATGTTCCTCCATCCTGTACAGGCTTAGTGCTCATTACGATTCAAAATACACCAAGCTCATCTTACTGAAACTTTCCATCTGCAAAACAGCATGGCTGATCTGGGACACTTGAGGCTTGAGCACTCATGGCTAATTTATGCCTTGACATATTTTTATGGTTTCAGGGAGGATCAACAAGTCAAACACTAAATTGTATTCTGCAGGTAACTTTAAACCTAACTTTTCAACTTTCAAAACCCAAAACATTCAGTAGTAACCATATTTTAGTTTCAACTAAATTATACCTTCATAAACCAGCCTCTGAGAGCACCAGAAAGACTAAAACACAATTTGTGGTTTTCTAGGATAAAGAATACTGTGACTCCGATTAACTCAAGTATAACACTAGTAGCTTTATGCAAGTGATGCAAAACAATCTAAGTCACAGAATGGTTTGGGCTGGAAGAGAGAAATCATTTAGTGCAAATGCACTGCCATGGGCAGCAAGACCTTCCACAACATTGGGTTGCTCAAAGCCCCATCCAGTCCAACNAGCCCCCCCCAGCCCAACTTCAAATGCAACCACCAAAAAAAAAAAAAAAAAAAAATTCTTCCTTATATCTAATATACTCTCTTCCACTTCAAAATTGGAATGCCTTCTTATGTCAGTAGAGGCATTGGTTAAAAAAAGTAATAATTAAAAAAATACTTAACACAAAACCCACAAAAACACCTACAAAGCATTCATTTTCACATAAGACACTAACATTTAAAGAACTTACATTCTTTCAATAATGTTAAATTATTACAGAATTGTCCCAAATACTTCAGACTGTAGGCTTCACAGACTGCAAAGCATTGTGCTAGAGCTGTGGCTGCAAACAACACAAGAAAAATATACTAAATACCCAACATTTTCAAACTAAACACTATGACACTCAGAACACAGTTTCATGGAGCATCAGGTCAATGCAATAGCTTCCTCCCACAGCAAGCCCAGGTCTCCTTCCTTTCTTTTCCTGTGGCACCACCACACTTCAGCCCCTGTGTCAATACCTTTCCACAGACTCAGATAATCAAGTAACAACTGATATTGATGGGTTTTGCTAATCAAAGTGCTTTTTTAGTTCTTTCAGGTTAACAGGCTGCCCCAGCTCTCTCACAGGACTGTAAGAACTCCAGCGGATGTCAGGTGAATTACAGAAGTGTGGATGGAAGACTCCAGCCTCAGTCTTGAAACAGCAGTGCTAGAATTGACTGCATCGCTGGATATACAACCTAAGCATATACTTTAACCTACATAACTTATTTTAGTGGCAAAGCCAAATTAAGAAGCTACACTCCTCTTTCACATTTTTAACTGTTTGCAGTCCTGGGAGTTAAATATATTGGATCCCTAATCCAGCACAGCCAGTAGCTTCAGAGATGGAACAGGAGGTTTATGTGGCTTCTGCTGTTATGGAAAAAACACACAATGTTTCTGAAAGAGGAAACAGGACCCACTGAGCTTTATCAAAAACTTCAACTTCTGGCCAAGGCCAACAAGATACTTAAGAGACACATGCATGAATTTCAAAAAAAGACCAAATCAGAGAGGAGAGCCTCTTCTGCTCCAAAGATCATGTTTTAGACACTAGCATTGATGATGTATTACCTGAATATTAAATTATTCTCCATCTATGGAGCTTACTAACATATATGTATTTGCTTTTCCTTAGCTTCAATTTTCGGACCTTTCAATGCCCCTTTGACTGTCACCCTTGTAAAATACACTCCAGGATAGTCTCATTTACCACCAAAGTAAACTACCTGTTCTTCCAAGACCTCTAAACATTCTCAACATTTTTATCCAATTCTTCACGTTTACAGCACTCTTCGTGCTGGTGCCAAATTCTGCAGTATCCTCTCCCTTAAGACATAACATTGATCTATAAATCATTTTCTGCATTCCCTGGTGGTCTTTTAGAATCAAGTTTTGACTCAAATGCACATATAAGTCTTGCAGCACAAACTTAAAAGCCCTNCTATTTTACACACTCGAAAGGGAAAAAAAAAAAAGGGTAAAACCAAACCAAACCCCTTTCTTCTCCTATACCCAAAAGACCTCTAAGCTCAGACCTAACTGTTTCCAGGTATTTCCCCTAGAGATAAATGCTCATTTAGCTTCAGCAGAAGCTGCCAGATTGCACAGCCTGATCTGGTAACCTGTGAAAATTATCTAAAAAAAACCCCAAAAAACCCAAAACAAAACAAAAACAAAAAACCAGAAAGTGACATACTTAAAACAGACCTTTCTTACAATTATTAGTACAGCTTAGTAGCTATTAAAAAAAAAACAAAACAAAAAAAACCAAAAACACAACACGACATGCAGCTGCATGGGGAGGCTCAAAATGAACTTCCTCCTAGCTGTTATTTTGCCGTAAGTATCAATGAGAATTTCACTGAATTATTCCAGTGATGGCCCTGTATCTTTCAAAGGCTGAGCAAAAAGAATGTGACACAAGTAGGACAGGAGTTCATTCAGCTTAATACTTCAGTCACATGTGATGAGTACTCACAGGAGAATATTTCATCCACCTTTAATTTATGCAAAACTGGTACTCTGCCCCAAGCCTAGAGGAGGCACTGCAAAGTACGAGGCATGGTTACGTTGAATTAAGAGCAACTTAGATAAATGTCAATTATGTAAGCATAAAGGAGCAATAATTAGTAAGAAATAGTCCACCTGATAAGAGAATGTGGCAGAATGACATGCCATGCAAGGAAGGTGCATGAACCTGGCCAGTGTATTTACGCCATTCTTTTCATAAACCTTCAGCACCTTAAAACTCTTACATCAGGAAAATATGGGCTACATTCCTGTCTATTCAGCAGCTGTTTATGGACCTGCCATTCATAAATTCATCTAGCATTTTTCTGAACCTGCCTCCATAACATCTTATGGTGGACAGCATCAGAATTTACCTGTTTAGAAGAAGCACTGTTAACTATTTTAATGTATTCTTTTCCTAGTTTTCAAAATTGCATCTCATATTCTACTAGTACTAGCTTCTCTGAGGAACCATTTGTACTCATCTTGTCTGAAGGCTTCACAACTCTGTACATCTGAATCATTTCCTTTCCTCAGGTAGAGGCCCATCAGCCTCCTGTCACAAAGAAAGTATCTGGACACAGTTCATGCAATTAGGAATCTCCCCTTGACAGATCCCAAGCCTTAGAGGTTTACTACCTCAAATACATTGCAAGTACTTGAAGAAATTGCTTAACAACTAATCTAAAGACCACAGTCTATCCTTTTCAATTGTCTTTTTGGTCATCTTATCCTACAGATCTCAACATTTCAACTAAAAGTACAAAGATTCTTGAAAATCTTTGCTTTGAGGAATTTGGAGATGGGAGGTCAGCACATGTCTGCAGCTAAGTATCTGGCATGGCCTCAATTAAAAAATGAAAATATCTACATTTCCATTGGGTTCTGACTATCTATCTAGACAGTCTGACATTACGTTTACAACAGGCTTAGAAACCACTGTTGCATCTTATTTTTGACCAGTGAGTCCCATCTCTATTAATCAGATGTCATCAGATGCCTTCAGTTTTGCACAGTAACACAAGGAATTTTGATTTTTGCTCCTAAAGAATCACCCTCTCATATGCTGTTGCTGGTTACATTAGCCTCTTGATAAAAAAATGCTTCTCTAGGCTTCTTTCTTTGTATGCTTCCTTCATCCACAAGAATATTTTCTCCAAAACATACATGGAAAACAGGTTTTGCAATGGTCCAAGGAAAATTTCCACACTATTATAATAGCCAAATTAAATACATGCTAAAGTAATACCCCTTCTTCCTTGCATTACAGTTCTTGTGACTTTCTTGTGGTCTGCAGTCTAATATATTCAAAAATTGTGTACTCACATATGGTTCTTGTGTTTTGCCATCACTTTTGGTACTGTCCCTTCCTTTGCTCTACAGAGGCTCAACAACACAGCCTATATGTGATCTGTTATCTTCCTGCATGCTGTTTCCAACCTCCATTGCAACCCACTGGGACTCTGAGCTTCGAGACCCCTTGCTGAGTTCAACTATAGTTGAACTGTTATATATCACAACCATAGTGCAATGCCTAGCAGAAGAGTTCCACTATTTTATCCCTTCCCACATTCTCTGGGCTCTGCCTTAAAACTGCATCTTTAATTATTCAATGATGAGTATTCATTCTGCTAACTAGAGATACAAGCATTTCTTCAGATTGCAGGAACATAGGAAGCACATGCTGGTATTCCCAACAGAGTAAAACTGGAAAACATATGAATTGTCTAACTTAGGTGGTATTTGTCTCATCTTTGCCCTCCTAGTCTACAGTTGGTCAAACAGTGTCAAAGCTGGCAACTTTTGAAGTCACAGCTTGAGTCATGTCTGCTATTCCATTCTACTATGGATCTCTGGAACAAGTAGTAAATACTAAGCCCGTGACCCAGCAATAACTAAGCATAAAATATGAACAAAGCTTTAAGGGCAGCAAACTAAGCAGACTGAAAATCTTCAAAGGACTATCTCCCTTCCTGAGTGTCTGGAGCATACTATATACACACTGGTAATACCAAAAATATAAAGAGAAATCTGGCTAATTTATTCTAAAGACTTATGCGACATATTTCATAACAGTCTGCTTATTCATCTTAATCTTGAAATAAAGAAACTTGATCTCTCCTGACTTTACTAGCAGTATTTTGGCTTAGAAGAATTTTATTTGCAAGAGGTCTTCTGAAACAGAGGACAGAAGTTAAGCTGCTGAGGAAAGATCAAGGAAAATAATTTGTGGTATTGAAAGAACCCACAAGTTTGCTTCCTCCTTATTTCTGTATCATTTTCATTATTTTTTTTTTAAGGCAATTTTTTTCATTAATCCTGAAAATCAGACAAGACTTCTTTTTAATCATTTCACCAGGTATACAAAGTTTCAGATCTTTTAGAAGGTGAGACACTTCCATTCACATGCATCTCCGTGTTAGTGGCTTCACAGTAAGGTAACATCAATTGACGCACACTCTATTTGAGGCATCATGGACACCTTACATTACACTTAACAGTACCAAGAGCTGAAGTTTTAAAAGGTATAGCTTAGGTAGTACTGCACATGTCTCCCATATTAAGCCAAAGCCATTAAGACTTAGAGAAATTACAAAACAAGCATTTAATCTTGCATTAAACAGAAGCAAAGCAAAACCTTTAAGGTTGGCTGTGATATCCCAAACAACAAGCAGACAGCTTACTCTCAGTGCAATCTCAGAAATCTCTCTCCAGTGTTAGTGATCTCAACTCACAGGAAAGCTGAATTCTGTATGAAGTTCAAACTAAAATCAAGAGTCAGTCTTTTCACTTTCAGACATAATACATTCTAGTTAGATCACTCAGCAAAACAGAAAAGACATTTCACTTCTACAATCCCCATCTACAAACCTTGCCTTCTGAGACCTCTGAAGTGCTAATTCTTCCTTACTTTCCTGAAAATGTGTGATAAATACATCTGGTTTTATCAAAATAGAGAAGCTCAAACCTGCTGCCATGTAAATACATTAAGAATGTAAGAAATTAAGACGGTGTCCGTCTTTCTCTCCTTATACTCACGTCAGAATAGGATGGCTTCAAGTATTTCCTTAGTGGGTTTTTGGTGGTTGGGGTTCTTTTAATTTGGGGAAGGTAGGAGCTACGCCATCAGAGCCACCTCCCAGTTCACTCTTCAGCCAATCAGGCCAGCAGTGGGGAGTGGCTCTAACAAGCTCCCTCCCAAGGGGCTTTGGCCAGCAGCCCCATCTGGTCAGCTTGCAAGCCAAAGCTCAAGAAGTAAAGCCAAGGTCCTGGTTCAGCCTTGACAGGAGCTGATAAAGTCTGTGGCAGGCTGCTTATGATCTGTGGGGACAGCACTGAAGAACACCCCTCCTCTAAGTGAACTTTAGAATAGAGGATTTTGTAACACATACAGAATCAGCCTACACAGTTGTGAGGCTTATTTTGCTTTAGTATTGCAATGCACCTTGAAACTCTGCATAACCGTATTATTTTTACACAGCTCATTGAAAACAGAAGTAGCTATGTAGTTTGAAAATACAGTTCTTCCCCTCTAATGAAATCTGATCATGAATCAAATGACAAAACTCTGATTTCTCATACACAGAACTAAAATAAGCATGATCATGATGCTGTGGAAGCTTTAAACCCTGGATTTTTCTTCCACTATTAAGTACAACTGCAAATTACTGACAAATACAGTAATGAAAAGCTGTAGTGCTGTTAGAAAATTAGTGCACTGTAATATATTCATTTTTGATATACTAAAACTACGTACAATCAAAGATGCAAAGAAGGCATATTCATTTTACTGACCTTTGATTACACTGCTAACAGGAATGATGTACTTCTAGCAACTCTCCTAAAATTACAAAAGAGGAAAATTACTACTACAGTCATATACAATCCACTTGTTTCTGCAGTGTCAAACTTATTCCACTTAGCATTATAATCTCACAGTATCACTCTTTACAGCTAAAAGACCTTAACAACCCCCCCAAAAAAACATTGAATAAGGACTCCAAGCCATGACAGTTTAAACCTGTTCTTACCTCACTTATTTCAACTAAAATTTTCAGTGGCTAACAGGTTAAGTGCCAGTTTCATTACTTTATTCCTGAGCTATATTTGTCAGGCATATTGACAGAGTTGCATACCGGCTACCTTCTTCAATTTTTATCTGTAAAACTCAGATGTTTCTCCACTTTAGTTGTTAAATTCAGTTGTTAGTGGTTCAACAGTTAAAGCAAGTTAGCTTTTGAAACAGGCCTACCCTAAATGTTCTTCAAACATGCCACCCCCTCTACTCCCATGATAAGCACAATCTACTCGGCAGCAAACAGTGTCTTATGTTAAGCTTGTATGCTCCAGGATAATTAAATCAAGCTTGAACCACAGACTAAACTGATAGAAGACACAGGGAATGCTCTCTTCCAGGTCTTCACCCACTACAGCTGCCAAACACACAAAACGGCAACAAAATGCCATCTACTACAAAGTTTTACTATTTGTAACACTCTCTACCGGAAACAGAGAACAAAGTTTAGGAATATTTTCTGCAGTGCCAATTTCTTCTAGCCCAGAGAGTATTGAGCACAGGACTGCCTGTACACTCCATTCTATTACAAAAAACTAATCCCATCGCATGACCTGCAGCAATTCAGTTTAACAAATCAACAATTACAAATATTTTGGCAAAGTAAGCTTAGGTATTGTTTGCCTCTAGGCACAGTTCACAACCAGTTTGTGGCTTTATGATAAAAGTCATTAAATCCAATCTGAAAAGCAGAATTTACAGCTCACTTGGCAAGTCATGCCCATAAATGGATGCTTTCAATTACAGGGTATTTACATGCACAATCATTAAAGCAGAGTCAAATAAATTTGAAAACTCTAGAACATCTTTTATAACAATTAAAACTTTGTGTAGTGTTCTTTAAACAAAACTTAGGAATTCTCTTCAGTCTTAAGCAGAGCTCAATCATTGTTACTGAAAACCCAGTACAAAGCCTGTTCTCCCAGTACTTTTGTGGGAAAGAGATTAGAGAACAAGTTTTGTTTTTAGAAGTTGCTCTCAGTAGCAGAGATTCTTTCTTTTTCAGAGATGCCATAAATTCAATTATATCAATTGGTGCTCAACACTTCTGAAAGATCAAGTGGAACAGGAAGAAGGCGTAGGACCCAAGAGGGCCTTTCATTTGGAGAGTCACTATGTAGTTCAAGTTTATTTGATTTTGTTTATGAATCTAGCTTCTGGGTGGAAGAAAAGATCAATTAAGAGGCAATTTTTTTTCACCCTCATTTTTTCAACTGTGTTCTCCTTTTTAGCGAAAAAACAGAGGCTCAGGGAAGGTTACTATACATACCCAGCTTCTTCCATAAAGAAAACTGGATCTTCAAACACTTTTGTTTAGTTGACTGTCAGTGAAGCCTGATTTCAATCCACACAACTACAGAAAAACAATCAACTACTAAGTCACACTACTGAGCTTCCCAATATATTGTTAGATACACACCTAGACCCATCTTTGAGTTAAGTTTAAATTTCCTTGAACAAGATGATCTTCTGCTTCTTTTTAAAGACATTTGTAACTAATACTATCTTTCATCACAATAGTGCTAAACAAACTGGAGGAAGGGACTTCAAAACCTCCCCTTTGTTTAGGTTGTCTTTACCCTCTAATTCACTACATCTTGTAAATGCTGAAGTTTTAAAGCTACACTTCAGAACAAACACACTATGAAACCCAAAAAAAACCCAACCAAACAAAAAAAAAACCCCAGAAACTGTTAATTCACCATACAAGCTCCAACAGTGCAAAAAAACAGAGAAAAGTTTAAAAAGCAATCTATTTCTGCTAAGAGATGCCTTTCACCTTAACAACAAGTGGCATTTTTTTTTCAGATTGGAGAACAGAGCAAAGACTAATCAGTCTCTCACTACGGAGTCCAGCCTCCACAGAAATACTGTCATGAATCAGTTTGAAAGTACAACTCTCCAGCCTAAGAGGCATACTGAAGAACAGATAAACCTGTGTGGTCTCCTAATAAGCTGTCATCATAAACTTCTTGCTACAGATGGAATCTAATTTGTTTATACCCTTGAATTTTGATAACATGAGCTATACAAGCAACTAGCAGCTCTTTCAGAAATACTTGTTTGGTAAACCCAGTAAGCAAAACTTTTCCTTAATGCTATCCACTTGTTTTTAAGGTATATGAAAGGAGTACAACACACGAGTTGCTTTATCCTGCCAGAAACGGATGGACCAAAAGACATGAGACTAGACTGCAGCCTGAATCCCAGCTGTTCAACTCAACAGCTCTCCAAGATCATCACAAGGGCTCTTCATTCACCCGCATTTCCCCCCTTTTATTTACCCAGAGCAAAGACTAAAACACCATACTGTGTCACACTTTCTCTCTTCCCCTTAATTCTCCACAAAACATTACAAGCAGGAACTCCACAACTCTACAGCACTCCCCCATGTATCTCAACGCAACTTCTCCCATGCGTTATCTAGGTAGACGAAACACTTAGAAGATTACGTTTGTTTACATCTTGCAATGTATAGATAGCTACAGCATTAAGACCTGTGCCATGAAGAAAACCACTAATCTCAATTCACCTGCACACATATCATGTAAGCAATGTATATTTCACATCCATGGCTCTGGACTACAAGAAGAACGGACAAAAGAACCCTGGTTGAATCACACCTTTACAAACTCTAAATGCTTTTTTGCAACTTGGTCCTAACTTTCTCCACCACCCGAGCACGAAGTTTTTCGTACCTGACCTCTGCATGAACAAAATACCGGGCAAAGAGGGAGAGAGAGCAAGAAGCAGAACTTGAACGTTCTCAATAAATTTTTTCCTCTCCTCACCATCCATACAGACACCGACAGACACATGCCGACCCTTCCCACCCTTCATCGTCCTGCGGCGGGAGGTATTTAAGCATGTAGGCGGCGAGGGGATGACAGCGACCTTCCCCCCGCCTCCGCTTCCCTTCACACAGAACCAGAAGCGGTCTCTCCCCACCTTGCCACGAGAGGCATCCCCCAAGCCCCAGGCCGCCGCCGGGGCCCACTGCGCTCGCCCGCTGCCCCTAGCTCCGGCCGCGTCCCACCACAACAAAGGGGGAGGAGGGCGCAGGGAGGCGTCCCCCGGCCGGGACCAGGCCCGGCTTGTCC
>VWZI01020363.1:0-28016 GCA_013396835.1 Psilopogon haemacephalus | reverse complement strand
TTGGCCACTCCGGCTGTCACTCTCTCTTTCACGCGCCAGCCAGGAGCGGTTGATCGGAAAAAGGGAAGAGGAGGGGAGGTTTGACTGACCCGCAAGCGCGCAGCCGCACTGCCGTGCCGGGAGCTTAAGGAAGGTGGTTACGTTCGTCGTTGGTGAACGACTGCTTCTTTACAATGACCAATAAGCCGAAATCTAGGTTTAAATGCTCTTTGGATAAGGGAAAGTGAGACCATTTAACTGGGAAAGCCCGTGCAGGGTGGGAATGGTTGTCTCTCAGGCGGTGCATCCACTCCTTGCCCAAAGCCATACCGAGGCCAGTATGGTACTGCGCCGGTGCCCTTCACCTGGCCTCATTCCTCTGGTCTTATTCAGAAATACATTTTTAATGGCCAAGCCTGCATTGCATAGTATCATGTATCTGGAGAATCATAGAATTGTTTAGATTAAAAAGGAACCTTAAAGGTCATCCAGTCCAAAATCCCCCCTCCACCCTCCCACACTCCCATAGTCCTTGCAGTGAATAAGGACATCTTAAGCTAGATAAGGCTGCTCAGCCTTGGACACCCTGCCCTCGAACATTGCCACTGTGCCATTGCTATCAGTGTTAACAAATTAATTTTACATATGTATATAAAAGAAAATCTGTCTAGTCTGAATCTCCCCTCTCTTAGTTTAAAACCACTGATCATCCTTTGTGCTGTCACAGCAGGCCCTGCTAAGAAGTCTGTTTCCATCTTGCTTGTCTGCTCTCTTTTAAGTACAGAAAGGCCATAATAAAGTCTCCTTGGAAATTTCTCCAAGATGACGAACTCGAATTTTCTCAGCCTGTCCCTATAGCAGAGGTGTTCCAGATGCATGACCAATTTTGTGGCCTACCCTAGACATAGTTCAATAGGTCTGTGTCTTTCATGTGCTGAGAACTCCAGAGCTGGGCACAGCAGTGCAGGTGGGGTCTCACTGGACTGGAGTCAGCTCTTCTGCAGGCTAGCCACATCTCCTGTCATGGCATAACAGCTCCAATCTAGGACAGGCCCTGCGGAGCTGTTGCCACCCTGATGGTCCCCAAGGTCTGATACTGAGGTAGAGCCACCCTGAAACCTGCCTGGCTTCACTCTGCCTGCTGTTGCCTGAACCAGCCTTGGCACACACCACGGTGTGTGAGGTACCATCCCACTCCTGTTCTATGACTCTTCAAACAGCAGTTCTCCCATCATGTTGGTTGGGCTTTTTTTAACAACTGCCATTATTAGATTTTTCACAGCTTTAATCACCTGTGGTGCGCTAATAATTTAATACAAATTAATTTCAGCACCTAAGTAAATACTTAGGCTCAAGGGTAAATTAGAGCCTGTTGCCCACAGCTGCATGGCTGTATGCATACAAAACCGTCACTGCTTTGTCTGCAGAGGTCCTTGTGGTGGTGCCACATGTTCCATGAAGTGTGAGTTGGAACCCACAGGACAGGAGTTTAATTTGTTGTCTTTCTCAGCGCAGGAAAAGCATGGACATGTTTGAGCTGGTCCAAAGGAGGCCACAGGAATATTCAGAGGACTGGAACATGTCTGCTATGAGTTCAGACATGAGACTGAGAGGGTTTGGGTTGTTCGGCCTGGAGAAGAGAAGGATATAGTGACACCTAAGAGCTGCCTTTCAGAAAGGTACAGACTTTTTATCGTGACCTGTTGAGACAGGATATGGCAGAGGGTAGATTCAGACTAAACAGAAGGAAGAAATTATCTGAACTGATGGCACTGTAACACTGGAACAGTAGGTCAGTCTGGACAGGTCTCTGAGCAATATGATTTAGTTGATAGTATCCCTGCTTGGTGCAGGGTGGCTGGACCAGATGATCTTTAAAAGTCACTTCCAACCCAAATCATTGTATGATTCTATGATACTGGAGGCTGAAACACTCAACATCTACACAAATGAAAATTGTAAGTGGCAGAAGAAATAAAGCAAATGGAAGAAGACATGGAGGCTTCAAATCACAAAGCCCAAAGGTGACCTGTGGGGCATCACTGTTGCTGTGGAGATGCCAGGGAAAATGTGCCTCTGCAACTTGGACACTGCTCTAGAAAAGGCTCCCACCCACAGACCTGAAACTGCAGAAACAGTACCTGATTTTGTAAAAATAAACAGCAGAACTGTATTCATGCTAAGATAACTCGATATTGCTGGGTCCTTTGAACAAAACTGTGGCTCCACATAGTTTGGATGTTGCCAGTTAGGTGCAGGTGGTTGGCAATCCTGTTTGGATTTGAACCTGCAATCAAAGAGCATCAGCATCTCTTGCAAAGTGCATAAATCAGTCAGAGGGATCAATGTCTACACAAACAGTGTTCAAGAGGTAAACAGCACAGTGGTATGACACAGTCACCTGTATGGTCAAAAGAACAAGAGAAGTAATCTAAAATCTGGAAAAAAAAAAATGATCACAGAATCACAGACCTTTAGAGTTTGGAAGGGACCTCCAGAGATCATCAAGTCCAACCTCCCTGCTAAGGCAGGATCCTCTAGAGTAGATTGCCTAGGAACGCATGTGGGTAGGTTTTGAAAGTCTCCAGAAAAGGAGACTCCACAAGGTCTCTGGGCAGCCTGTTCCAGGGATCTGTCAGTCTCACTGTGAAGAAGTTTCTTCTCATGTTGAGGCAAAACCTTCAATGTTCAATTTGTAGCTGTTGCTCCTTGTCTTATTGCTGCTGACCACCAAACAGAGTTTGGCCCCATCCACTTGACACCCACCCCTCAGATATTTGTATACAGATCAGATCCCCTCTCAGTCTTCTATTCTCCAGAGTAAACAGACCCAGGTTTTTCAGTGTCTCTTTGTAGGGAAGATGCTCAAGTCCCCCAGTCATCCTCTTAGCTCTCTGCTGAATTCTTTCCAGCTGGTTCCTGTCTCTCTTGAACTGAAGTGCCGAAAACTGGACACTATTCCAGGTGTGATCTCACTAGGGCAGTGTAGAGGAGAAGAATATCCCTAGACCTGCTGCACACACTTTTCCTGATGCACCCCAGGATGCCATTGGCTCTCTTGGCCACAAGAGCACATTGCTGGCCCATGCAGAACTTGCTGTCCACCAGCACGATGTGGGCCTGCTATCCAGCAGGGCAGCCCTCAGCCAGTACTGGTGGTTGTTGTTATTAGTCCCCAGATGCAGGACCCTGCATTTGTCCTTAGTGAACTTCATAAGGTTTGCCTTCGCCCCACTCTCCAGCCTGTCCAGATCTCATTGGATGGCAGCACAACCTGATGGACTGTTGGCCACCCCCCCCAGTTTGGTATCATCACCATGATGAAATGGTAACTGGCTGCACCATGCTACAGAGAATACATATTGACTTCCCAGGGGAAGAGGTAAAAGAAACACAATGCTGATATCAGATAAGTTTTAAAAACACTTAGGATATCTAAATGGCCTGACAGGATCAGATATCACTACATGAAGATGGAGACAAGTGTGAAGTGTAAACTGCTTGGAATCAGGTAGTTTTTGTACTGAGGCCATTATTATCAGTATGTCAAACTGCTGTTTTAAAAGCAAACAAACACAATAAAACCCCAAACAAACAAACCAAACACACACCCCAAAAAAACCCAACAACCAACCAACAAACAAGCAAACAAAAACCCAACCCCCAAAATCCTGAAGGGCTTTGAGAAGAGTTGTGATGATCATCAGAAAATACCACGTGACACAAAGGACTGCTGCTAAATGCTCTCAGATTTCTTAGCTTGTTGAGTCGCTAAGATATTTCTTCCATCAGATGCTACCCTGCTCACTGCAAGTGATTTCAGCATGTTATTTTATCTGTAAACTTAAGTGAAGGTAGTTTTCATCTTCCATAAATCTGCAAAAAATTATGAAATAGAGAATGGTATAGAGAGGAGCTGGGTCTGGAAACTGAGAGGGACAAATTCCCTTTCATTGATGTGTATATGCATGATAGATAGTGGCAGACATGAGAGTATTGCATGACTTCCTGCCACAGAGATGCTTGCATACAGAAACGTCTTGCCATATAGGCAAAAGCATGAAAAAAATACCCTTCAGGACTCATACTGGATCTCACTCAGTTAGTTAAATACGAACTTGAATCACTCCTGTTGCATGAAGTTTGTAAAGAGCTTCAGGCTGCATCTGACTGTCACTCCAGTCTTCAAAAAGGGCAAGAAAGAGGTTCCATGGAACTATCAACCAGTCAACCTCACCTCCATCCCTGGAAAAATGATGGAGCCGCTCCTTCTGGAGGGCATCTCAAGGCACTTGGAAGAGAAGAACGTTATCAGGAGTAGTCAGTATGGATTTACTAAGGGGAAATCATGCTTGACAAACCTGATAGCATTCTATGAGGACATAACCAAATGGGTAGATTCAGTTGGTAGACCAGTGGATGTAGTCTATCTTGACTTTAGCAAGTCCTTTGACACCGACTCCCATTATATTCCAATGAGCAGGCTCAGGAAGTGTGGGATGGAAGAGTAGACAGTGAGGTGGATTAGGAATTGGTTACAAGATAGAGTTCAAAGAGTGTTGATCAATGGTGCCAGGTCCAGCTGGAGAGCTGCAACCATTGGAGTGCCCCAGGGATCAGTGCTAGGTCCAGTCTTGTTCAACATCTTCATCAATGATACTGATTAGGGGACAGACAGAGAAACAGACAGACAAGAGTCTGCTCAGCAAGTTTGCTGATGACACCAAATTGGGAGGCTTGGCCGAGACAGCTGAAGGTTGTGCAGCCATCCAGCAAGACCTGGACAGAGTGGAGAGCTGGGCACAGAGGAACCAAATGAGTTTCAACAAGGACAAGTGCAGAGTCCTGCTCCTGGGGAAGAATAATAAACTGCAGCAGTAGAGGTTGGGAAGTGATCTGCTGGAGAGCAGCCCTGTGGAGAGGCAGCTGGGAGTGCTGGTGGATAAGAAGTTATCCATGGGACAGCAATGTGCCCTTGTGGCCAAGAAAGCCAATGGGATTCTGGGGTGTATTAGGAAGAGTGTGTCCAGCAGATCAAGGGACATTCTGCTTACCCTCTACTCAGCCCTCGTGAGACCCCATCCCNTTTCAACAAGGACAAGTGCAGAGTCCTGCTCCTGGGGAAGAATAATAAACTGCAGCAGTAGAGGTTGGGAAGTGATCTGCTGGAGAGCAGCCCTGTGGAGAGGCAGCTGGGAGTGCTGGTGGATAAGAAGTTATCCATGGGACAGCAATGTGCCCTTGTGGCCAAGAAAGCCAATGGGATTCTGGGGTGTATTAGGAAGAGTGTGTCCAGCAGATCAAGGGACATTCTGCTTACCCTCTACTCAGCCCTCGTGAGACCCCATCCCGAATACTGCATTCAGTTTTGGGCTTCCCAGTTTAAGAGGGACAGGGATCTGCTGGAGAAGGTCCAGTGAAGGGCTACAAGTATGATTAGGGGACTGGAGCACTGCCTTGTGAGGAGAGGCTGAGGGACCTTTTTAGTCTGGTGAAGAGAATACTGAGAAGGGATTTAATAAATGTTTATAAATATCTGAAGGCTGGTCAAGAGGAGGGGACAGGTTCTGCTAACTTGCTCCCTGTGATAGGACAAGGAGCAATGGGTGTAAGTTGCAGCACAAGAGGTTTCACCTCAATGCAAGGGGGAACTTCTTTACTGTAAGGGTCGCAGAGCACTGGAATAGGCTCACCAGAGAGGCTGTGGAGTCTCCTCTGGAGATTTTTAAGGCCTGTCTGGATGTGTTCCTGTATGATCTGAGATAGATTGTATGGTGTTGCTCTGGCAGGAGGGTTCTACTTGATGATCTCTTTGGGTCTCTTCCAATCCCTGACATCCTGTGATCCTGTGATTTTTACTGCAGCATAATCAGGGTTAAATAGGAAACCACATCATATAGGGAGGAGCATGTTAGTTGATTTTCAAGATTAGGAATTTCTGGCCTACTTTCTAAACAGGCATTATGAATACTAGAGAAGAGCCTTAACATCAGAAATTAAAAGGAAGCCATTTGCATGATGCATAAAAATCTCTGAAATTAATAAGAACTTCCACTCAGTGATACCAGCATGTAGTACACTAAATATGTTATATTTAGTGTACCGTATGAGTACAATATGAGGATATATGTAATAGCCCCAGATCTTAAAGAGCACTGTGACTCAAAACTGGGAGCAACAGCAAAATACATATAAAGGCATTTCATATTTCTTCTAGTTATCTTTTCAGTAATTTTTTTTGAAGTATCGAAACTCAAACCTGTTCACTACGTCTTTTTAAATGCAGGAGCATGTATCCAATATTGCATAAATCACTGCCATTTCAGACCAGGCTGTTAAGATATTTTAAAACAAGGGCGGGGGAAAAGGCAGTTCTTGATGTAAGCCTTTTCTGTGTGTCCTTTACCCTTATCAAATTCTACTTAAGAAATACCTAGTGTTAAAAATAATGAGCAAAAATATGCTTTTCTGACCCATCACAGAGGAAAATGTTTGGGTTTTGTGTTATAAAGCTGATTACGTTTATCAGGTGGACTGGAGTTAGACAATAATCCTTAGAACTCCTGTAAGAAATTAATAACACTATAAGATCTGTATATCTGATGAATAAATGATTTGACTACCTTAACTTATCTTAATTGCTAGTGCCTATTTGCACATAAACCCAGTTGCCCTGAGTAAACAAAAGTGGAATGATTTAAGAGAGACAGCTACAGCATAGTCACTTGAATTTCAAATTCTCTTGCTGTATTAAATTTCTTTGCTTTGCACTAAAACAAATCTGGAGGTTTTATACAATTGGGCAGGGAGGTCTTGCAGGAAAATCCCAAAGATCCAGATTCATGTTAGGAACTCAGAAGTTCAGATGCAGCCATAGATGTTACACACATATTTGGTGAAATCTATTTCATGTTAACCTCTTGGCTTCGAAGTCTTGTGTTTATGTCTTAGTTTAGATGTAATCAGCCAGCACCACCAAAGACCTTTACTGCCTTAGAGTCATAGAGTTGTTTAGGACCAGTCCAACTGTTAACATGCTATCAAGTCCACCACTAACCCATGTCTCATTGCACCACATCTACACATCTTTTAAATGCCTCCAGGGATGGTGACTCTACCACTTCCCTGGGCAATTTGTTCCAGGGCTTGACAACTCTTTTGGGTGAGAAATTTTTCTTAATATCCAACCTTAATTTCTTCTGGCCTACTGCTTGTCCTACTGTTTGTTACTTGGGACAAAAGACCAACTCCCACCTCATTACAGCACCCTTTCAGGAAGCTGGAGAGAGAGATCTTCCCCCAGCCTCCCTTTCTCCAGGATAAACAACCCTAATTCCAAGTTCTCTCAGACAATCCTCACAAGAGGAGTTTTTTTGCCCTTCTTTGGACACACTCAACACTTAGACTGCTTGAACTAAAAGACTGCTTGAACTAAACTCACTTTTTAATTCTGCTTGGCTGTCAGTGGAGGTAACGATTAAAGCAGAGCCTCTGAGATGGCTTTGAAGGGCCTCCCTAAGGATTAGGAACTCTTTCTTTGAGCTTCTTGAGGCTCCATTTGGACATACCTCCTCCATTTGCTTATAGCTAGCTAGCCAATGTGCACTCTCAGTTGTCCACAGTCAGTGAAGTTGGCTTTTTTTCCTCTGTTTTCCCATTTTTTCTATAAAGAAATGTTTTTCTATTAGAAATATTTTGTGTTGTTAGCACTTCTGTTTTCTCTTGAGTTATACCTCTATATTTTCATATTACTCCAAATACTGCAGCATTCATCTGTCTGCATCCTTTATTTTGGATTAGTTGAAGTTGATTGAAAACACATTTATTCTAACTCCAAGTAAACCATCATCAAAGTGAAATAACCTCATTTGCAAATATATTTACATGAGTTTATCTTTACTTACTGAAGTAAAGTAGTGTAGTTTGTGAGTAGGCCTAGGGGACAATAGCTTTGTTTATGAACTAATGGTAGGCCTAGGTCCAGCAAGGATTTGTGTAAATGTTTAATGTTATGCAGTGAGTAAGCCAGCTGAAGACAGTGGGATCAGTCATAGGAACAAAATCTAGAGTAAACATAAACCTTACTAAGATTTTTTTTTTTTCTGTCAGCCTTATTTCCTTTTTCTGTTTGTTTTTTCCAGGAAACTGGAATTAATTCATTACAATGTAACCTGTGAAATTAGAAAAAAAAAAAAAAAAGTTTGTGCCTCCCTAGGAAGGATCAAAATAAACCAATTTATGCTGTGATCAGTTATTGCAATACAGTCTGTTTCTGTTTTATACTGTGTAAGATGCACTATGCTAATTAAGCATATGTTTGTATAGATTAGTCTCAATGAGATTTACCCCACTTTTCTACACCATCTGTGCAAGACTGGTACCCAAGTTGGAAGTGATCCCTGTGTATATTGTCTGTATTAGTTGAATTTCAAGTTTTAGAGTGCTTTGAGGTAAAAAGTTTTCTTCATGCTATTATTGGTCTTGCAAAGCTTTAGTTGCACGTTTTGGACATTCTCTTTTTGCTTTCAAAACCCAATAATTTATGACAAAGTAATTTTAAAGTTTACTGTTATTCTGATGGGTGGGACAGATCAACCAAGTATTCAAAAAGCCTGAAACATCCTTTCTTGATTAGTTATATTTAGAGATATAAAACATATAATACTGTTATGCAGGTGAAGCTATCACCAAATAAAAATGTTGCTGTAATAAAAAACTAGGCCTTAAAAATATGTCAGGAATTTATCATTACAAAGCTGTCATGTTGTTTATTTCAGTTCTTGGCATTTATCATGATGAATAACTGATGCAAAAAAATCTCTATCCTTTTGACAGCACTTGAAGCCAACTGATAGCTTTTTCTGTGTAATCCACAGGGAAGTCTGTGTTGGAGCTCCCGTCCCTGGCACTCCGCATTACTGGGTAGACAGGCTGAGTTCTACATCTAGGATGACAGAAGAAGGAGCTCTTTCCTCTGGATAGCCTTGGTGTGACTCAGTAATGGGCATCATATTTACAGAGGATGTTGTTGGGGAGAGCTGAAGAAGTCTTTCCTTGCCTCTGCTTCCTAATGTAAGAGTCAGCTGGTTGGGTTTTTGTTTTTGGTTTTTTCCTTTTCCTGTTTAGGATCAAACAAGAAAAACAAGAAGCTGGTGTTGTGCACATGTCTTTTTTCTGCAAAAAATAAGTTTGCCCTGCCATACTTAGAAAGTGCCTTTCTGGCAATGCAGACCCACTCCTTGCCAATACGCAGGAGGATATCATCCTGATGCCGAGTTGTGGCTCCAGGATTTAAGGTACTGAGAGGTTAAAAAAAATAACATTTTATCAGAGTCTTCAAATCTGTCAATCAGACAGACTATTGCAACCATCTACTCTATGTTATTTCAAGAACCAAGTACATTTTTCTCTCAGAATCCTGTTTTAAGCCCACAACCTTTGCAGCTCTGTGCTATCATGTATCAGCAGTGGAAAACACAGCTGGACTCTGATTACAAATCTGGGGTGGGAAGGATCCCTTCCCACTGCCTGTTAACTGCCTGTTAAAAGTTGATGTGATGAAAATGAGAACCTTTCTTCTTTATCTGCAAAGAATCTGTTTAGCTTGGACTTCATGCCATTAGATCCCATTATACCTTTTTGTTAGTTTTGTTTTGCTAGACTGATGTCTGTACATAGAAATCTTTATTAGATATAAGTATTCCTTGGCTGGGATTGAGTTACACCTCAGTATTTTTCTTAAACACACAAATGAAACTGGGTTTCTTCAGTCTTTCACCACAAGAACGGTTTCCAAACTTTAGTGCTCATCCCAAATCCTCTTTACTTCTTAAAGTATGGAGAATGAACACATGGATAGTGCTTTAATACGTTTACAGTGAAACAATACTTCTTTGACTTTATTTAGTTCTTTTTCGCTTGTGGATTCAGAGGTCCAATTTCCTCTACTGTGTAAAACTGGGAATATGTACTTGCAGTGCTTTCAACAGTGATCAGTAAATCCTTTTTAAAGTCACATTTTTTTTTCTTTCCAAAATGCAGTCCCCACTCTTACAGTTGAGATGTGCAGCCTTGATTCTTTGAGACAGCTGTTTTAAAACCACCAATCTAAATGACTAAATTTAATGCACTGTGCATATCATTCTATAAAGTAATTTGTCAATATTTATGAAACATGGCAGTAGGAAAAGACTCCCAGCTTACAGCCACAGGCAAGGACAGCTTTCATTCACATGTGAAGAAAGATCAGAAAATAATGAGATCTTAAATAGTTTGGAGTAAGATTGCTAGTGAAAATTAGAATAGAAATATATATCTTCTGATAGATGCAACCAAACAAAAATCTAAAACTGCAGTCTAGCTAACTTCTTCATGCAAATTTGACATGACTACAGACAAACATTCTGCAGATCATATAGTTTTGAACAGCTGTATAAGGAAAGCAGAGCACACAGTCTGCAAAATTCACATTCAGAGCTTAATAAGCCTATCAATACATGTCACAGCAGGAACAGGGCAAGAAAGAGCTACAAAAGAGGAAAGCCTTAGAAAATGGGGAAGATGCACACCATGTACAAATAAAAAGAAGCAGCAACTGACACAGAACCAGTAGTTTGCAGAGAGGGAGAAACAAAGAAGCTAATGTCCAATAACAGTGTTGTATGTGTTCGTTCCAAGATAAGTTGTTTACCAAGTCTGCACAAACACTACTCTGCAGCAATTTGTAATCTACAGCAGTTGGAGACAAACAGTAACATCCTTCAGTAGCAGTGTCTTGTCCCCCATCCAAGCAATGTCATCCACTGGCTTGAAGATTAAAGAGAAATAAAAACAAACAATAACTAACAAGTAGCTTGCACCTCAAGTACTGGCAAGGCATAGTATTAGAGATGTTTCAAGGATGTTGTGTCTTCCTTTGCATGGTGAATGCAAGTGCCTTGCACAAATGTAAAAGCTAAATCACAGAATTACAGAATATTAGGGGCTGGAAGGGACCTCAAACGCACTGCCAGAGCAGGATCAGCTATACCACATCACACAGGAACACATCTAGGTGGGTCTTCTCCAGAGAGGGAGAATCCACAGTCTCCCTGGGCAGCCTGTACCAGTGTTCTGTCACCCTCACAGTGAAAAAATGTTTTCCTTATGTTTACATGAAACTTCCTATGCCTCAACTTCTACCCACTGCCCCTTGTCCTGTTATTGGGCATCACTAAGAAGAGCCTGAGTCCATTCTCTTGGCATTCTCCTTTCAAGGTGAGTTTTGATAGTCATTTTGGAGTCAGAGGACCATTTGACCTGTGCATAGCATTGATATTAACTGTGCTGAGCATAACAATAAGTTTCTCTGTAGCTAGTACATGTGGCAGTCGTTTGTGCTTTTGCAGGACGGGCACTAACAACTTTGGCTCTGTGAAGTCCCAAGTGGTGACTTTATTGTAACACAAAGCCCTGAATTTGGTACAGTTATGACTGTTAAATTTTGTGGATGTAGGTCAGCTTGCCTCTGGCCTGCTACTGAGAAAAAAGCCTTGCAGACATTAAAGGGAAAATTAAAAATCAGTTGGAAAGCCCTTTCCAGGATGTGTCAATAATTTAATCAGAGTTGAAAACCTCTTGACTGAGTTCAGCAGCTGAGGGTTTGTGAGTGCTGTAACCAGAGCAAGATGGAATTCTGGGTAGCTACTTACCTGCATCCTGGGTGGATTTTACAATACATCAGACTTGGCATTACAGGTGACTACACTCTCAGGGAAGGAAGGGAGTCAGGGAATGTCAATCTGAACTCTGTTAACTCTTAAGAAGCCCTGTTGAGACATACTTTGATTGAGCTTCAAGTTCGAAGTCTGCCCCAGAAAGGTGTCCAGCACAAACCCTAATGATTCCGCTGATGGGGTCAGGTAGCTGTGGTGCTCCATGTACAAATTGCTCTGTCTTGGTAATGCTCAGAGAAATGACAGCCAGTGTACTTGGGTTTCTTTCCGATTATCTGTTCCTGTTCTCCTTCTGCCTTCAGCTAATGCTATTTCTCCTCTAGCTGATCCAGAGGAAAAGTGTATGTATTGTCTCACCTACCACGTGTCAGTGCCAGACAGCTGATTGTCAGCCTACCCATGAAGCTGTCTAGACACCATGATGTGCTGTCAAATGCGCAAAGTTAACAAACTGATAGGGGAGAATATTTTCCCTGTGAATCCTCTTTCAATCATCATCTCAGAAGTTATTTGTGTGAGTGGCAGATACAGCATTTTCAGATGAAAGCATGATTTGATTAATCGACTCTGATTCTTTAATATTCTAGGTTGTTGGGTTGTTTTTTTTTCCTCCAAGTCGATCCCCATCATCAGCTTATGCTTACATAAATTCCTCAGGCACATGCGATGCTGCAGTTGCAGTTAGTTTACACCTATTTAACAGGTAATGTCTGTAGATCATCTCTTGCCCTTAGATAAAGCAAGGAGAAAAGCAATGAAATTTTAAAGTTGTCATAAATTTAAAAATGAAGGCTAGTGACTTGGGAAAAAAAAATCTTTTCTGGAACAAATCTGTCAAGTTTCTCTTCTTAGGTTATTTCTCAGCAAAAGGGTGAGCAATAGAGAGAATCTTCCCAGTGTTATTTACAGTTCTAGACAGATCAGATTGTCACCATGAAGAGATCCAGCCCTTCCTCTCTCCTGATTTTTTGTCCTTCTGTGACATGTCCATCTGTGACATGACATTCAGGTCACTCCTAAAAAGGCACTACCTGAAGGTTCTCTGTACTCTGAGCCTGGAGCTACACTGCATGGCTGCTGTCTGGGACAGTAAGTTTAGAGAAGGGAGATCAGAGAAATGGGCACCTCTCTGGTGGTGCCATTGTAACTTACAGTCCCAGAAAAGAATATTTGGAATATGATTTTGCTCTATAATATATATAACAAATATTAGGGATTGGCTTTGTTTGTGGTTTTGGTTTTGGGTGTTTTTAAAATTTATTTTTATTAACAGGCTTTATCTGTAGTGTCTTTTGAGGGGTATCCTTGAGGCTACCTCCAACACCAGCCCCTTGTCCTTGCAGATAGAAGGTTGGATGATCTTCACATGTTGGAAGTTAGATGTCAAAGCCTAAGTTTCTCACCCTAGACTTGCTACAGTCATACAATTGTAGAATCATGGAATGTCAGGGTTTGGAAGGGACCTCTGAAGATGATCAAATTCAACCCCACTGCTAAATCAGGGCCACCTAGGGAAGGTCACACAGGAATGCAACCAGATGGGTCTTGAAAGTATCTAGAGAATGAGACTCCACAGCATTTCTGGGCAGCCTGTTCTGGTGCTCCATCCCCCTGACAGTAAAGAAGTTTTTCCTCACATTGAGGTGGAACTTCCTATGTTCCAGTTTTCATCTGTTGCCCCTTGTTCTATTATGGGACACCCTTCTTGTTGACACCTACCCTTCAGATATTTGTAAACATTAATAAGATCCCCTCTCAGTCTTCTCCAGACTAAAAAGCCCCAGGTCTCTCAGTCTTTCTTCATAAAACAGATGTTCCAGACTCTGAATCATCCTTATAGCCCTCTGTTGGACATCCTCTAATATATCCCTGTCCCTCTTAAACTGGGGAGCCCAGAACTGGATACAATACTTCAGATGTGGCCTCACTAGGGCAGAGTACATGGGGAGGAGAACCTCCCTTGACCTGCTGAACACACTCTTCTTAATGCACCCAAGGTTACCATTAGCCTTCTTGGCCACAAGGGCACATTGCTGTCCCACAGATAACTTACAGTCTACTAGGACTCCAAGGTCCTTCTCCATGGACCTGCTTTCCAGCAGTCAACCCCTTATCTGTGCAGTCATCAGGGAAGGAGGTCTGTCTAGAGGATGGTTCATTTGGCCTATTTTAAAGCTTGTTTTAGGATGAGATTAATAAGCCCCTAGGATTCTTATTACATGGCACTGGCTGTAAAGGAAGTCTAATTTTTAGATACCTCAGGATACTTCAAATCTGCAAGCCCTGTCCCCAGACAGGTACCAGAGCATGTGGGGCCTAAACCTGGAACCTGATCTGAACCTGATGGTAGCAATAATCCTCTTCTCTTCCATGCAGCATTGTGAGCACAGCTGACAGAGCAGCATGGAGCACTTGAGGTGTGCACACCACACCAGTGGGCTGCAGACAGAGACACCAACTGTCATGGAATGAGCAACGCCCAGCATGCTAGACTTAGTGCTTTCAAAACAGGGCGGGCACATGAAAAATGTTGTTTCAAATGGTCTCTGGCCTGACCTAAATCCCAAACCATGCCCAAGACTTGTCTGGAAGAGTGCAGTTGGCCCAGAGCCAAGCCTTTGTCAGTGACAGCCAAAGGGCACAGACAAGGAAGCTGTGTGGGTTGTCCTTTTCCTGGGACTTCCTGTCTACATCTGTATGGTCCTGAACAGCCCCCAGGCTTTGTCATCCTGTCCTTACAGACCTGACCTGACATCCTACTTAGGGCAACTTGGCAGTGTCCTTCAGCATGTTAATGCATACCAGGGAACAAGCTGGACCACAGAATTTTATTTTTGCTTACTAGTTTTTTCACAAGTTGGGGAAAAAAATCATAAATCATGCTGTTCCAAACATGCCCACCACAATCACAAAACCAAGCCTCAGTTCTCCAAAGGCAGGCAGGTACATTGGCATGATAAACTGAAGAATTAAAATACAAGTCTGTTAACTACCAGAGTGTCTGTCTGGCTGATAAGTCTCTGGTGTAACACTGTAGTACCTAGCTGGACTGGAAAAACTGTACGGCAAGCTCAGGACAGAGTTAGTCTGGGAGCTCTAGAATTCTCTTCCCCAGTGCTCTTGCACATTGCTGTTTGCCAGTTGTTGCCTTTACCTCCTGCTGTTCACTCTAGAAGTTCCAGCTTCTCAAAACGACTCTGTTTACTGCATTGTGTTCAGGAAAAGAAGACTAAGAAACCCTGGCTAATTTTTTCACCTTGTAATAGCTTTATTTGCTTATATTTATGAAGCTTATTATCTAGATGTCAGGTATGCTTCAGTAGGAGTACATAGGAGTCCTGCAAAGAGATTTCAGAATTGCTTCTGCTTATATCCAAGGTAAGCCCTCTTTCACTACATTTTGTGCCAGCAGACAGCTAGGCATATCTGCCAGCTTTGTTACTGACAGCAGCTTCATCCTGTACGAGACAGAGGAGCTGCTGTGCAGTTGCAGCTTGTGTGTCCCCCCTCCACAAAGAGCCAGTAATTGTTAAATAAATTATATGCTTTAGTGTCCGCATGTTAATAACTCTAATCCTGCCTCCAACTACCAGTTTTAGAAATGTGATTAGAGAGGATTATACCTCACCTAATGCCTAATCGCTTGTCTGTTCTTAGCTGGCCATTTATTTCCACACACAGAGAATAAGGGATCTAATCAAACATCTTGCACGCATGGAAAATGCCAAGCGAGTTAAAAATCAGTTGAGTGAGAGCAGATAACAGCTAGAAACCAGGCATGACTGAGCACTGAAACATCAATCTGTGTGGTTTCAGCTCTGGGCAGCACCCTACTGCTCCCTCTGCACCCTGACCATTTAAGATGAAAAATCAGAGGGATGGAAGTAAATCTCACTGGACTGTTTGTTGGTTTGTTTGGGTTTTTTTTTGTCAGATGAAATGTGAAGTTTTTCCCCCCAATAAAATTCTTGCTTTTAATTTACTTCAACAGGAAAACGTGGATGACTTTTCCAGCAACTCTAATGGGCAGCCGAGTGAGTGCCACAGTCTAGGATCTGCCTAAACACCCATTTCCACTGCTGATCTTTGAGCTCAAGACTTTGTGAACTCTTTATTCCCTATCTTGCACATGAGATTCAGTTGCCAGGATATGGGAATGAATACAAAGCAGCATTTTGCTACACTGAAGTAATCCACAGGTTGAGTGAGTAGAACCATGATGCTTTTACCCTTGGCTGTGTGAAATCACTAGCTACACCATCTTATCTAGTGTTAACTTCACATAAGCACCCAGAGATAATTTATCTCTTCCCCTAACAATGGTGAGGAGAGACAGGCATCTCCTGGAGCTCCCCAGGTACCTATACTGCTAAAGGAAATAAGAACCAGTAGGAACAGGGTCTGGAAATCCTGTTCCAAAAATTGAAAGATCTAGCAAGTCTTTCTGTACTATAAGTTGGCATAACTGTATTGACATTTTTAGAGCCACTCTGGTTGACCAGATGAGGCTTAACTTCTATTTCTTGGAGCACCAGGTCCATCTGCTCTCTCTTTCCCTTGCCACATTCACGCAACAAGCAACAAGTCTTGTCAAGACAGGGCCAAAGGGACTGGGCAATACATTGCAGAAGTTAGATTTCTTTTTCAGTAGCAGCATGCCATACAGGAAGATTTGTCAAGTCTATGTACATGTTTGTTGAAGTCTGGGGGGAAAAAAACCCCAAAAAAATCACTTTTAAAAGTGGTTTCTTTTTTTTTTTTTTTTCTCAATAAAACTAATTATTGTTTGGGTTGAAATTTGTAATTATAGCACCCTGATGAGTTATGAAGTACTGGCAGTTTAAAGGAGCTGGTGCTCTTTGTTTCTCTACAGTACTTGTTACCGGAAGAAAAGGGGGCTATGTTTAGGGGAGAATAAAGGAACAAATACATGGCGGAGAACTGAAATTATGTCCTGTACATGAGCTTAGATGCAAATCAAAGTATGATAATGGAGGAATACCCAAGGATTTAGCAATTCTGGATTAGAAAGAGGATTTCAGCCATCTACTTCAAATCTCTAATCTTGAGTGAGCAAGTAATCTAAATCCACCTAATAACAGTGAATGAAATTATAGTTTAGCTAAGTAATTACTCTCTTTTTTTTTTACTTGTTATCATTCGCAATAATTTTATCTTCAATTAATGTTAATTAGAGCATTACTTTAAATTGCAATGGTTTTAACTACTGACCTTCTAATATCCATTCTTGTGGTTGATCAAAACAAAACTTAGACTCTGTTTTTAGTTTTCAGTGTTGAAAAAATCCTCACTGCAGCCTGGTGCTGGTGTAACACAAAATGCCTCTTTACTAGACCACCGTCTGTGAATCTATCTTCCAGGTGAGCAGTAAGTATTTGAACCAGGTTGTAGCAATAGCTGTAGGCAGTGTCCTTTCCAGTGGACTACCCAAAGTCTGTTCTAACACAGCCCAGAGATATGGTTAAAGCAGCTCTAGTAAGACAGCACATGGGAAATGCAGGTGAGAATCAGTACAACACAGTAAAAGCTTGGAGAGGCTCTGCTGCTAGCAGTTAAGCATCAGACCAAGCTTGCTGGTGTTTGGGTGCAAACTTAAACTGAGTTCTGGAATAATCAGAAAGAGGACAATCAGGGCATATCTTGGAATGGACCCAAAGTTTATTTGACCTAGCTAGACTCAGAACATGTTTTTGGCCCAAAGTACAAACTGCACAAAGTTGTGGTACTGGTGGTGCTAAAATTATGCACTTGACTGTGAGTGAATATGAAATTCCTGTTGTCATACAATGTAATTTGAACCCAATTTTCACTCAGTATGTGCAATAATATTATGACTTTGTTGCAGCCTGCCAGACATGCAGCATGAGGTGACCACCTTGTTGGGCATTGGTGACAGGGGCTGCAGCTCTACTTCTTCCTCAGTGTGGTCCTACAGCACAGATGGACTGAGTCCTCTCCTTCTCCTTTACATGAGCTTGAAAAGTCTTGGATGGATGTAAGCAGGTGAAAGCCTTTGTGGACTATGGGTGATCAGGTAGAAAAGAAAAGAAGCAGGTCTAAGGTTTGCTAAGAAGCACGTGATCTTGAGTCAGTGCATATCACAATGCCTTGTACATTCTTACAGGGTTGGGGAAGGAAAAAGGAACCAAGGAGTGGTGACTTAATTGGTGTACCTTTGATGTGGAGGAAGCACAATGCCTGCTTAGCAACATCCCCCTTACACCAAAATACCCCTGCAGTAAAATGATGCACTCATCTTCCTACTAGCTTGAAGCCTCTGTATAAAACGGTCTTCTGAGACAAAGTACACAGAGATTTTCACTCTCTTACCTGGGATGACCCATGCTTCCCCATGCCCTCTCCAGATTTACAGAGTGGCAGAGGTTGAATAGAGGTCATCTATTCCTACCCCCATGCTGTGTCACTTAGAGCAGGTTGCACAGGAATGTGTTCCGGTGGTCCAACTTCTCTGGGCAGATCGACTGCTCTGTCACTTTCACAGTAAGATTTTTCTCATGTTCAGACTAAAATTCTTGTCTTCCAGTTTGTACCCATTGACTCTTGCCCTGTTGCTGGGCAGCATTGAAAAGAGACTGGGCCCATCCTCTTGACACCCAACCTTTAGATTTTGATAAGCATTGTTAAGATCCCCTCTCAGTCTTTTCTTCAGGCTAAACAGAGCCATGATTTTTCCTCATAAAAGAGATGATGCAGTCCCATCATCTTCTCACACAGCACCCACCACCTCTCTGGTCTGTTTATGCCAGTGTTTCACCATCCTCAGCATAACAAAATTCTTGTCTAAATCTCCCCTCTTTTGGTTGAAAACCATACCCCTTGTACAGCAGTTACAAGGCCCTGCTAAATGCCTGCCTCCATCTCTCTTATAGGCCCCCTTAAAAGATCTCCCTGGAGGTCTCCCTGGAGCCTTCCTGTCTCCAGGCTGAACACTCTCAATTCTCAGCCAGTTCTCGTAGCAGAGGTGCTGCAGCCCTGTGATAATTTTTGTGGCCTCCTCTAGACTATGGCTTTATGGCCATGATTCCTCATTAAAAAGCGACAAGCCACTCCAACAGGTCCATGACTTTCTTGTGCTGAGGACTCCAGAACTGGACTCAACATTGCGGGTGGGTGTGTCACCAGAATGGAGCAGAGGGGCAGAATCCCCTCCCTCAACCTGCTGAGAAGGCTTCTTCTGTTGTGGCCCAGTGCCCTTCCTCATAAGAGAGAGATGTCCCAGTCTCTTAATCTCCTGTGTAAATCCCTGATCATCTCCAAACTAATCCTTCACCACTGTGGGCAGGGTCCAGTAGCTATTGCTGTCTAGCTCCAGCACTAGCTTGGAGCCTGTGGGAGGACAGTTATGTCAAACCCTACCCAGATCTTCCTCCAGTTTCCACAGCTCCCAGCTGGCTCAAATATATGTGACCTGCCATTTTCTAACTGGCATAGCCCAGTCTTGATTGTTCTTGCAGCCAAGGAGGAGTAATCATTGAGTTTGAAGGCTAGAGTAAATGGAAAGTAAAGATACCAAAGGATAGTCTGAGATAAGAAAGGATAAAAGAAGGCACATGGCATAGATGAGGTTAGCACTTGGGAGATGCACAATTGCAAAGAGTTTGGTGGTCTGATATGTGCTAAACTTTTGCCTCAGAGATGCTTTATCTAGGACAGCAATCCTCTTGTGCACAGGTAAGGTAAGAGAAGATGTCCAGGTAAGAAAGAGAAGATGAGGGCTAACATACTTCAGGAGCTGATGAATTACCAATCTTGTCCCAGAAGTTTTCAGGACAAGCTAGAGACCATCTCACCAGTTGTCTGACGGCTCTCAACCTTGCGCAAGAGAAACTGCTGCCTACTGCTCAGTCACTTCTGCCAGTGAAAATTACTTACCCAGCAGCCTCCATCTCTGGCTGCCTGATTGTGAATGATGCACAGGTGGCTTTTTAATTACTAGGTTATTTTTCCCTCTGTAACAGCTGAAAATCCAACTGCTGGATGAATGGTGATCTGCTAATGGAATCAGGACAGGCAAAGAGAGGGAACAGGCTTGTGCATTCCTTGCTCCTTCAAGGAAAAAACCCAAGGTTTTACTTAAAAAAAAAATAGGAAACTGAATTCCTTTCACCCCCCTCATTATTTTTATTTTGTCTCAGCTATATCTCAGATAAGATGAGCATTACCAGCAGGGCCATTTGAGCACTTCAGGACATAGTTCAGGGTTGATTGGTGCAAGGGCAGCATGCACCAACAGGCACAGGATCCATACTTACGGGAACTGTGGAGGCTCTTAGTGAATCACTGATAAATCAGGCAGCCATATCCAAAATCTCAGACCTGAATATCCTTTTTCATTCACTGTTTGATGTTTGTCATTATCTGTGAGACACTTGGCTGAACTACCTCAATCACTGGAGTGGCATCATTTCACCTTGCCACATTTAACATTTGCTGCTTATCAAGCCTAAGTTCTTTCTGCCATCCTATGGCATGCTCACTTCACACCAGGAGCCCTCTGCTGCTTTTTGCATTCAGCTGCCCTGCCCATTTTTTATGCTCTGAAGAGACTTCTACCTATGTTGAATTGTACAGTGTCTCAGCTGAGATCTGCTGGTCACCTGTTTTTGGGCCAGAAAATGTGAACAACCACCTTACAACTGGTGTTTTTTAAGAATGTTGTCTTCTCTGGAGGCAGGATTAGTCCACAGAGGTTTGTGTGTCTCCTGTCCCAAGTCTGGCTTATTCTTCTCAGTTTGATACTCCTGGGAGGAGTATAGGACTGTTGTCAGAGGGTAAAGGGAAACAACGAGGAAGGCTAAGGCCTCGTTGGAACTCAACCTTGCAAGGGAGGTCAAGGATAACAGAAAGGGCTTCTTCAAATACATTGCAGGAAATTTAAAGTTAGAGACAATGTAGGCCCTCTGCCAAATGAGATGTGTGCCTTGGTGACAGAGTACACAAAGAAGGCAGAGTTACTAAATGCCTTCTTTTTCTCTGTCGATACTGCTGGAGACTGTCTACAGGAACCCCTGACACCTGAGGCCCCAGAAGAACACAAGATGGAGGAGTCTTCCCTGGTTGATGAGGACTGGGTTAAGGAGCAGTTGAATAATCTGAACATACATAAGTCCATGGGACCTGATGGCATGCACCCACGGGTGCTGAGGGAGCTGGCATAGGTAATTGCCAGACCACTCTCCACCATCATGGTGGACAGGAGAGGTGTCTGGGGACTGGAGAAGAGTGAACATCACTCCAGTCTTCAAAAAGGGTAAGAAGGAGGACCCAGGCAACTATAGATCTATCAGCCTTACCTCCATCCCCAGAAAGGTAATAGAGAAGTTTACCCTCAGTGCTGTCCTTAAGCATATTGAGGACAAGTGGGGTCATTAGGAGCAGCCAACATTATTTTACCAAGGGAAATTCATGTTTGATCAACCTGATAGCTTTTTATGAGGACATAACCATATGGCTAGATGATGGTAGAGCAGTGGATGTGCTTTAATCTTGATTTCAGTAAAGCATTTGATGCTGTCTCCCACAGCATCCTTTTGGCTAAACTGAGGCAGTGTGGTCTGGATGATCAGGTAGTGAGGTGGATTGAGAACTGGTTGAAGGAAAGAATCCAGAGAGTTTTGGTCAATGGGATGGAGTCCAATTGGAGGCCTGTAACTAGCAGAGTCCCACAGGGGTCAGTTCTGGGACAAGTTCTGTTCAATATATTCATCAATCACCTGGATGAGGGCACAGAGTGCCCTGTCAGCAGGTTTGCTGATGACACCAAACTGGGTGGAGAAGGCTGCCATGCTATCCAGCAAGACTTAGACAGGCTGGAGAGTTGGGCAGGGAGAAATTGAATGAAATTCAATAAAGGCAAGTGTAGAGTCTTGCACCTGGGAAAGAAAAACCCCAGGGATCAGTATAGGTTGGGGATTGACCTGTTGGAAGGCAGTGAAGGGGAAAAGGATTTTGAGGTCTTAGTTGATGGGAGGTTGTCCATGGGCCAGAAATGTGCAGTCATGGCCAGGAGGACCAATGCCATTCTGAGGTGTATTAGAAGGGCTGTGGCTAGTAGGTTCTCCTGCCCCTCTACTCTGCCCTGGTGAGGCCACATCTGGAGTACTGTGTCCAGTTCTAAGCTCCCCAGTTCAAGAGACATAGAACTGCTTGAGAGAGTCCAGCATAGAGCCACAACGATGATTAATGGAATGGAACATCTCTCATATGAGGAGAGACTGAGGGAGCTGGGACTCTTTAGCTTGGAGAAGAGGAGACTGAGAGGTGACCTCATGAATGTTCATAAATATGTGCAGGGTGAGTGCCAGGAGGGTGGAGCCAGACTCTTCTCAGTGATGCCCCATGGTAGGGCAAGGGGCAATGGGTGGAAGCTGAAGCATACAAAGTTCTGTTTAAACATGAGGAGGAATTTTTTCACTATGAGGGTGACAGAACACTGGAACAGGCTGCCCAGGGGGATTGTGGAGTCTTCCTCTCTGGAGATGTTGAAAACCAGCCTGGATGCATTGCTGTGTGGTTTGTTGTAGGTGATCCTGCGCTGGCAGTGGGGGTGGACGAGATATCTTTAAAGGTCCCTTCCAGTCTCTGACGTTCTGTGATTCTATGATACCACAGTCCTCTTCTCTGAAGAGGTGGCAACACTGGTGTCACACATAAAGGGTCGCAGAATGGCAGGGGTTAGAAGGGGCCTCTTGAAATCATCTATTCCAAGTCTCCTGCTAAGGCATGTTTACATACATCAGATCCAGCTCTGCTTCCCCAAGGCAGAAGGATATATATAGCACCTCTTTCTCAGTTGATTGAAATGAATACTTTTTTTCTTTTCTCACAAGACATAACAGTTTCCATTGAGAATGCCACAATTGTCCTTTCTTTGATTAGAAGAGAGCTATGGAATGACACTGCTGTTCAGTGTGTCTTACCTTCTCACTAATCAAAACCGTCCCTGTTTTCCTCTCGTAAATTGGTACAGGCTCCCATCCCAGCTTTTCTTTGAAGTTATGGTTTCTGACTTTCACTATCTTTCCCTCCCACCCCCTTTGTTTTGAAGCAAGAGATCGTCCAAGGGACACCAATGTATGAGTGCTCAAGAACCCTCCAGCTCTGCTTCAGAGCACAGGCAGGCAAGACTGACAAACCACACTTCACTCTCCATCTACAAGGCAAAGGCATACAAACCTGTCTGATTCCCAGGCTGGAAAAGAGGGCACATGCCATTTGCACAGGCTCTCAGGGAGGTGCGTGGGTAGTAGTGCCCACTACAGGGGCAGAATAGGTCACGACAATAGAACTGTCCTCTGTGGAAAAGCAGATATTGAAGATATCAGGGATTTCCTGGGACACAAGGCCTTATACTCATCAAGAGACTGCAGCCTGCAATAAAGTCACTTTGAGAAAGAAACTGTCACTCTGTAGAAACGTTTGGGAGATTTTTCAGTCCACAATGCTCAGGGTGATTTTCTGAAACAGTCTCCTCCAGCTCAACTAGAAGTTATGGGTTTGACATGTAGCCCTTATCTTGGCGGACAGGAAATTAGCCATCAAAGCTGTTTGTCAAAACTCCATCGTTAGGCATTTGTATGTTTGATTATACTTCAGGACAGGATGGGTAATTCCTTGGATACACCTTTCACCTTTCACCTTTCACTGCATGCGGAAGTATCTTAGATGCCAACCTTGTAGGTAGCTCAAGCTGCCCCACACAGGGAAATTCTACATTTCATGTTGCAGAGAGTAGAGGAGATGATCGCAGTAACAGGGAGGTCAGAAAACATCAGTCACACACAAAGGCGAAGGCTCAGTCTGTTTCCCTGGACACAGAAAGAAGCAAAATCAGTCCTCCAAATTTCAGGGTTCTGGTGAATTTAGGACATAAATTATTCATTGCTCAAAACAAGAGCATTCCCTTATCTACCTCATCTCTACTTTCCTGAGCAATAAGTATGGTTGCAATTAACTCTGGTGCAGAAGAAGAAGAACAAACAAAATTAATTATCTCATATGAACCTTTCCTTCTGCATCCTATTTTCAGGGCAATAACAAACCCACATTTGCTGGAAGTTTGTTTCAGACATACCATAAAGAATTATGTAGATGCTGGAGGAAAACATGCACATGGAAATCCCCTTAGACTTTGGTTCTTCACCAGCAGAGACAACTGCCGCTCTGTCCTGTTCCCTTGACTGAGTTCAAGGCTTGCATGGCTGGATTTTTTCTCTCACACTGTCAGGACTTTGCTAGCCCTCCATGCCAACCTGTGCAAGGCAAAACTGCCCAGCTGGATCCCTTAATTTACAGACGTGAGCTCAAAAATGGAAACTACCCCTGTTGCATGGCTCTTGTGGCAGCTCCTTGGGCACGCAACCCAGAGCACATGCTTTGAACCCTTTCATCAGGGTCCTGTGCTGAAGCAGAGGAGAAACAGACATTAGACTGAAGCACTTTTACTAAGGACTGTTCATTTTGCCGTAGCACCTGTCTGTGCTTCCTGATACCAGAGATAGTTTTAGTGTTTACAGAGCATAGCACTCATCTCCCTGAGCTTAAAGCACTGGACTAAGGAGACCTGCACTTGAATGAGATATTCTGTGCTTTTCTTGGAGTCAGTGGAGAACCACAGGCGTAGTAGGCAATGATCCATTTGTGATATCTGAAAGAAAATAAGAGGAAGTATGGCATAAAAATGCCTGCTAATCTGTATTGAGTACCTGGGGAGACCACAGCAATAGTGATGAGCTCAGGTGACCTAACACCACTGTCAGTCCAAGACAGGACAAGGGGCAATGGGTGGAAGTTGAGGCATAGGAAGTTTCATGTAAACATAAGGAGGAAAATTTTCACTGTGAACAGTGAACAGTGGAACAGGTTGGAACAGGAACACTGGAACAGGCTGCCCAGGGGGGCTCTTTGGAGATATTCAGAACCCACCTGGATGCGTTCCTGTGTGATCTGTTATAGCTGATCCTGCTCTGGCAGGGGTTTGGACTAGATGATCTTTTGAGGTCCCTTTCAGCCCCTAACATTCTGTAATTCTGTGATCCTGTGATTCTGTGATTCTGCATGGCCAGGTCACAGAGTCTGTCTTTGCTGTAGGTGGCCCCAGACAGCCCACTGGACAGATAACTGAGCAGAGATTTTGCACACCTTGGCTTAACACATCACTAAAAAAAAAACCAAAAAAAACCCAAAACACCTTCTTCTTTCCAAACCTGAAGCAAACCAAAAACCCCTGGTGATACTGTGTTGAGTTTCTGCAAACTTCCCAAACACCTAAGCACAACCAGTCATGGTTGTGGAGACCTTAGAGCAGCTGTTTAGTTGAAAGTGGCCTCTCATCCTATCACTATGTATTTTGTAGAAGACAGCACCTCACTGCAACCTGCTTTCAGGTAGTTGCAGAGAGTAAGAAGGATTCCTCTCATCTTCCTCCAGAATAAACATCCCCAGTTCTCCCTGCTGCTCCTGTTAAGTCTTGTTCTCCAGGCTCTTCAGCAGCTTTGTTGCCCTTCTCTGGAGACACTCCAGCACCTCAATGCCCTTCTTGTAATGAGGGGCCCAAAACTGAACACAGTATTTCAGGTGCAACCTCAACATTACTGAGAACAGGGGCATGATCACTTCCCTCCTTCTACCTTGATATAGATCAAGGTGCTGTTGACCTTCTGGGCCACCTGAGCACATTTCTGGCTCTTGTTTAGCTGGCTGCCAACCAGCACCTCCAGGTCATTTCCAGCCACTCCACCCCAAACCTGCAGCATTTCATGGGGTTGTTTTGATCCAAGTGCAGGACCAAGCCTTTGGCTTTGTTAAACCTCAGACAACTGACCTCAGCCCATCAATCCAGCCTGCCCACACATTGTAGTGTCATCTGCAAACTTACTAACGGTGCACTCAGTCCCCTCATAGAGATAATTGATAAAGATATTAAAGAGATCTGGCCCTAGTACTGAGCCTTGGGGAACACCACTTATGATCAGCTACAAACTGGGTTTATCACCGCTCACTACCACCAGTTGGCCTTAGCCATTCAGCCAGTTTTTCACCCAGTGAAGCATACACCTAAGTCATGAACCACCAACTTCTCTAGCAGAATGCTGTGGCAGAGAATGTCAGGTCAGCAGCATCCACAGACTTTCCTTTATGTGGATCACCTTGTCTTAGAAAGAGATCAGGTTGGTCAACCTGCGCTGTCTGGGCCTGATCCCCTGGATGTCCTGCACATGCCTCATGAGTTCACTCAAAGTGAACTGCTTCATAACCTTTCCTGGTAGCAATGTCTGACTGACAAGTTCCCTGGGTCCTCCTTCTGTCCTCTCTTACATCACACTGGCAACCCTCCAGTCATTTGGGGCCTCCCCTGATAACCAGAACTGCTGATAAATGATAGGAGATCAGCTTGGCAAGGCCCTCCACCAGCTCCCTTACTATATTCAGGTGGATCCCATCCAGCCCTGGAGACTTATGAGTGTCCAGGTGGTGTAGCAGATCATTAACTGTTTCCTTGTGGATTATGGATTATTTCTGCTCTCCATCCCTGCCTTTCAGTTCAGGAGACTGAATACCTTGGGGATAACTGGTCTGACCATTAAAGAGTGAGGCAAAGAAGACATTAAATGCCTTAACTTTTCCCTCATCTTTGGTAGCAATATTCCCCACTGCATCAAATAAAGAATGGAGATTCATCCCATCTCACTTGATCCTCCTGTGCTAACACTGTACTTGCCCTGGCTGCATCTGGTGGGAGGTAAAAAAGTAACTGCCAAAGGGAGATTTGACATCTAGCCAGGAAGTTTCACTGTTAATTCTCCAGGACATTAGCAGAAAAGATAATTTCCTGACTTAGACACTAAACTTGGATGCCTATAATGAACTAGGCTGAATTTAGGGGTTTGTTTACTCTGCTAGGTTAAGTCCCAGTTCAAATGCCCTTCTGACATCAAAGCACATCCCAGTCACCATAAACTCCCTGTCCATTCCTTGGCAGGGAGAAGGACTCTTTCTAGATGTATTTGAGACACTTTGCACATCCTTGCCATCCCTCTGTCTCCTGATATTTCCTTGTTTCCAGGCAGCCATAGCTCCTGTTTGTCCCACCAGCTCCCTTATTGCCTTTCCTTGCAGCTTCTTTATCACCTCCCTTTTTTTTCCACTTTTAGTGCTTTTGAATACTTGAAGATGTTTCCTGTGTCTTGACTGATCATGGACATACTTGAGAGAGCACCATTACGTGCACGTGGGTTGAGAACACAGCAAGACTCATCTGCCCCTACAGTTAAATTTCTTTGCCTGAGCAAGCAGTTAGCAACAAGGATGATCATGTACCTGCTCACTCTGGTGCTGAAATTAGCTCCCAAATCCCTCCCTCCCCTTCTCCATTTGCAAATCCCACTGTGTCCTTGGAGCGATTACGGCCATCACAGGAAAGCAGCATCCCGATCAATACGGCTAATACATGCTCTCACGCCGGGCTCCCTCATCGGGGCACAGCAGAGTCTCAGATTAAGCAGTAATCCTCCCCACAGCCCACAGAGATGGATAAAGTCATCATTTCCATTTTACAAATAGAGGAGCTAAGGCAGAAAGATTAGCTGCCTTCCCTGGAGGACCCCAAATCTCAGTCCTGAACTCAAATGAAATTAGTTTCTCTCTAAGCAGGGAGATGCAGCAGGTTGCAGCCATGGGCTGCGAATCACAGCATGCATGGGGTAGTGTGGTGGGAGAGAATACAAGATAATTTATTAAATGTAATAGGAGACCTCTAAGCCTGCCTTAGGACCCCTGCATTGTTTGAAGCCAAGATTCTAGGTTATGTAGATAAACTAACATTTTTTTCCAAGCCAAAAAGTGAGTTTTCAAACATTTTAACTCTTTTGCATATCATCTGTATCTGATTGAGCCACCAAGAATCCATGAGATATCCCATTAACTCCATGGTGAGGGCCGAAAGAAGTGAAGATTCAACCATCCCCTTTCCTAAGGATCTAGGATTAACAGAGCACAGCCTAGTGTCCCTTTTCAATGCTTTAGGCTGAACCTGTGGAGCTTCAGCTGGTTGTGGCCCTTCTTAGCAGGTAATGAGCTGTGGGCACACTTACGGCCTCCTGCCTTTCTTTTGTGTTTATCCATAGAAGGAATTTTGACTTTAGCACCTGGACATTTACCTGGGCTCTGCAACAGTGATTACTGAAAGCTTTGAGGAGAGTTTATAGAGATGATGAGTCTCCATGCAAAGGAACAGGTGGATGTATTGATTGTGGGCTATTGAAGAGGCTGAAATTATAAATT
>VWZI01020362.1:82263-97202 GCA_013396835.1 Psilopogon haemacephalus | reverse complement strand
TCTGCTCCAGAGGATTTAATCATGGTCTTTCTTCTAACCAAGGACTGTTTTTGGTCTCAGTCTTAAGCTATTGCGTAATTTGGTATGGAGCAGATAATAAACTTAATTCTTTGCAAAGAAGCATATGAGCAGCTCTAGTATTAAGCAGGAGTTAATAGGCTAATGCTGGTTTAACTGCATTTTTTGTAAAAAAGGTTTTTTCCTCCTAGAGTATATAAAAGAATTTGTAGATGTCAGATTTGTAGGTGTCAGATTAAAAATCCACATTCACAGTACCTCCTTTGAGCTGCACTAGTAAATAAGGCATTGTTTCTCTTCCCATCTTAAAAATAGTTTAATTTGGATCCTAAAAGTTATTATGTGAGTGTTTTAAACTGTAAATTAACACTAACTTAAAAAAAAAAAAAAGTTCATTATAGCACTTCTTGTGATTTTTTTTTAGTGTCAACTGTAGCTCTTTCAGGCACAAAAATATGCCATTGGCTCTCTGTTTCTGTGTAACAAAATCTAAAATACAGAAGTCTGGTCTTGCTGATCTGGTCTGGACTTCCTGAGCTCATCACTCCGCTTTCACAGAGCATTTACCAGATAGGACTGCCATGGGAGGTAATTCAAGAAGTGTATGTACTGAGCAGGCATCCATTTAATATCAGACCTATAAAGCCAAGACTGTGTTATGGCTTGTGAATAAATAGAGATAGCATAAGATCCTGTTTGGGACTTAAAGAATTTAGGCAGAGTGCTGACCTGAACTCCAAATCATGTCAAACCTTGGCTTAAAATTAGGGCCTATCAGCCACAGGCAAAGTATGACTGAGTCTACATGAATAGCTACAGGTAGAAAAGTCTTATACCTCATTTCAGGCAATAGAAGTTATGTATTCTTAGCAGATTGGCCTCATGTATCACACTCTCTGTACACAGCAAAAAGTATCATGTCTGGATTTTGTCCATCGTTTGTTTCCAAACTTTTTGCCTTTTTAAAGGGAAAATCAACCAGAGATTATTTCCTAAGCTTTTGCATCTCAGAGATTTGATTAAATAAAGGCAATTTATCAGATTTTTATAAAAGTACCTCCACAGTTGTGCATTAGCACTTTAGTGATGATCTGAATCTTCTAGCATCATGCTTATCTTTGCAGTATTTTTAATACCACTATTAAGAGTAAACCCTTTTTACAAAATTCCCTAATCATCATGACCTACCACACAGTGAACTAAGGGCAGCCATCCTCTACATCTCTGTTCTGTTGTGTTTGTATCGCTGTTAGGGCATGAGTGTCCTAATATGACTGATTTATGCCAGATGTGATTTCATATTAAGTGTTCATACAGAACCTCGTCTGCCAGTATATTTTATAGCTACACATTTTCTATCTATGCCAACAAAATCCAGTTCATAATATTGCTTTCAGGCAATTTGGAGGCTGAAGAAAAGTTATCTTCTAGCTTAAGAACTTAAGTGAATCATTTATATGCAGTTAAAAACACATTCTATGGCAGCAGATGTGATTTATTGTTGAAGCAGAAGTTCCTAAACATCAGGCAGGAAAGATAGTCGGTTATTTTTCTATACAAATTCAATCCTATGATGGTAGAGATGGGACAGATTTCAATTTTAAACCACAGATTTCTTGACTTTTATCTTCATACATTTCCTCTTACTTTTTCATGTATTTTGAAAATTAAATGAAAAAATAGGTGTTTGACGTGGTGATCCCTGTTAATTTAAATGTGTGAAATCTCTGCTTCTTCTATATTAGTGTAAAACCCATTCTGTCTTCATTAATACTGAAATTTAAATTTAAAATGAGAAATGCATTATTTATAAAAACATATTTGCCAGTTAAATTCTAAATACTGGTTTTACTTTTAAGATTATGCTAGTGTAGGATATTCCATACACTTAGGTTGGGTAATTTCATTAAAGAAAAATAAAGAACTTTTTATGGGCAGGAGCAAATAAAGCATTATAAACATGGTCATGTTCTTGACTGACACAGACCAGAGTGTACCTAATTACATCAGTGTACCTTTGTGGATATTTTTGCAGCAAAGTATCTTGCTTACAGAAAATAACCATGGAGGGTAGCTTCTGTCAATTTCCTATATAGATGGCATATATGAGGAATTGATATGATTGTGCTTGCTTTTAATTAAGCTAATTTGATCTTTTTTCCCTTTTGGGGGTGTTTGGATTTGTTTTGTTGTTGTTGTCTTTGTTTGGGTTTTTTTGTGTGTTTGGTTTTTGGGGGTTTTTTTGGGTTCTGGTCTATTCCCCAGCATATGCCTTAATTGAAGTACATTTTTTTTTTCTGGTTTTACACCATGGAGTGACAATACTTGCATTCTCCTTCATTGCAGTGTCAGAGACAGAAGAAAAAAAAAAATATATTTTCCCAGAAGTTAACATCTGCTAGGGTATGTTGCTCCTGTCCAAAAGATGCCTTTCAATGACAAGGTAAACTGAAAACTGCATTTCATAATACTAAGTCTACAGAGGCCTCAGTTTACATTTTATCATAAGTATGATGATGACAGCTAAACAGAGAAATGAAGTTAAAAAATGCAACATGCTTTTAGAAAAGTCCACAGGATTAGATTTTCCGCTGAGACTTAGGTGAAAACACATTAGAATTTTAACTAACGGTTGCTAGGTTGATGTAAGTGAAATGAAATCCTGCATAATAAAAATTGCACAAATTAATGACAGTTGAGGTTTTCATTCACCTCTTTACTCTCAACAAAGCATGAAAAGCTGTTGTGTCAATAACACAGGACAATTACGTTATTTGCCTCTGAAGTTATTAATATTTGCTGCAGTGTAGTCTTTTCACTGGAAGAACTTGTGTCACTGAATAAAATCAGGTAATGCACATTGACAAATCATTTTTCTATTTAAGATAATGCAATTACGGTTGATTTCCCATTAAATTCTTCTACTTAAAAAATAAATAAAAAAAAAAAACAAAAACAAACAAACACAGCACTGAAAGCCCTGAAGGTTCAAACTTTGATAATTGAATTACTTATAATACATACAGCTTGTGAAGTCTGAATGAACAGATAAAGAGAGGGAATGCTGAGCCTAAGCATTTAAAAACTCTGAAGTATTTAGAATAATCATTAGCTAAACCTGGAAAGCATTTAGAAAAATGTAAGAAATGTCCCAAGAACATGGCAGAAACAAGGAATCATCATCTTATTACTTATATATTAAAATAATTTAAAACTATGGGGAAAAGGTAACAAATATTACATTTGGGATTGCTGATTCTGTAAGGTATGAGAAATTCTGTAAGGCAGGGAGGAGCAAGTTCTTGCTGATGTTAACCCAGACTGGGTTCCTAATGTTTGTGAGGCTTTTAGCCAGTTTAATGATTAGCCTTGGCTTCATAAATAGTACACAATACATGTACAAATCAGTGTCTGAAAGCAAAAATTCTTTGATACATGTAGTAAATTCAAGTCCTCTGAAGAATGAGGTCTTTAAGTTTAAAACTGCCCTCAATGGTTATTCCCAGATCAGGATCTAAGCATATGAGTGTGTTTTCCTTTCCTCTTTTCTACTTGATATTAAATCTGGTTGTCTTTCTGCCCCTGTTACTTTGAATTCTACTACAAGCATACCCTAACCCTTAGGGCTGATTGAGTTTGAAACAGAGAACACACATGCTCAGCAAGCCTCTGTGCATCTATCAAACTGATTCCTAAGCAAATAATCTTTAAAGATAAAAATGTTTCTGTCCTTGTCAGCAGTCCTCCATCATATTTTCACTGTGATAGGACCTATTGCTGCTATTATAAGAATGAAAGGAATTTTAACCATCCTTTCACTGGGTCATAGGTAGAAAAAAAGTAAAAATGGTAAATGTAGGTGAATTCAGATAATTTGGTAAGATGGGAATTCCTTTAATTTTGTTCTTTTCACCTAGAAATCAGTCAGATATATCTTGTACAAAACATACATTGGGTCTTGATTCTTTACTGAGGGCTCAATAGTTGGCTCAGTGTCCGGAACAGGATCCCAGCTCTAGAGAGGCATCTTGGCCAAATCCATGCCAGCTTTGTGGTGAGATACAGCCTGACACTCAAGACCTGAGGAGAAAGGCAAGAAGAACTTTAAAATGTAGAGACAGTTTTAAATTTGAATGGGGATTTCCTGCCTGCTGTTTCAGGGAAATGCGTATCACCAGCCATATTATACAGTCTTCAGACTTCTAGTCACATGTTATTTGAACTCCCAGTAGATTTTGTTCATGGATTAGGGCTTGTTTACAAATCCAGAACTAAAAGAGAGAAAAAAAAAAATAAAAACAACCTACGACAAGAAAACTATAAAGTCTGATTGATCCAACTGCTGTCTGAAAACACAAAGTCATTTGCATGTATGCTTCAGGTGTGGTCTCACAGGCATGGCATTCAAACATCTTTTCTCTCTGCTGTTATGCTGAAACGCCATCAGTACTTGCTGTGTTTGTCAGGGCTTTCTGTGACAGTTCTGTGTCCCTGTTTTGACTATATCACGCCATGGATACTGAAGCTGTCTTATAAATAATACATTATAATAAGTCAGATGAAGGAAGGTGCAGAATCACTATCATTGCATGTAATCAGGGTAAAGTAATGAGGATTTTGTAGGAATCTATGAATATCAAATTTTAGTAGTGCAGGCATATAGAGTAAATTACCCAAGAGATTATCCTAGCCCTGCTTTCTAATATCTACGGATATTGTGCATCATCAGAAACAGAATAAACTCTAAACACATCATGAGAAAACATAGTTCATTATATTCAATGTTACAAAAGCAATAGTCTGCAGTGTGCTACCAGCTATGCCAGATATAGCTCATTAATTACACCAGCAAGATATGTGGGGAAGGGAGAGTTAAGGGCTGGATTTTGCCCATGTAGAAAGCCTCTGCAAGAACACTGGTGGGGGCTTATTTCCAGAAATCGTTCAAGTCTTTCCCTGTTTCTTCCTTGATAGTTGTCCTAATGCAGAACAGAGTAGGGGAGACATCTGAGAGCCCTTCAGGTTGTCTGGCAGGTGCACCAGCCCTAAGTAACCCTCAATGAACCCAAGGACTGGTGTAGCTGGAGGTGCTCCAAGGGCAATCCCAAGAAAGATACTCATTACTGCCCTGCTCCTGCCTCCACATTCCCATGGAGGCAATGCAAAGGGACTAGAAAGAAGTGGAGGGCTGAGTGCCTGGGTGGTACTTTTGTCTGCTTATTTCCAAAGTTTTTGTTCGGTTTGAGAGGCAAGAGTGGTGGAGTGGAGCAGAGAAATGAGACACACCAGAAAGAGAAGCAAGTGAGGAGGCAGGAGAAAGGGCAGGAGGATGCAAAGAAAAAATGTGAATGAGAAAGTGTATCTGGGAAAGAAAAGCTAGCTGGGAAAACAGAAATGAAAGTCAAGTGGAAGAACCTTTACTGGAAGGTGAAGCAGGGAAAAAGCAAAATAGATCTTTGGGAATGTGTTCAGCATACCAAAGTAATTCAAGTGAGATGAGGCTGAATATTGTAACTGTATTGCTCGGGACGTTGCCCAGTTTAACCTGAGTCCCTAGCTGAAATTCTTGGGAGAAATAAGCCACTTCACTTATAGACCTGAAAGTCCAGCTGTGTAAAAGCTACCCAGAGACCAGCTCTCAAGTTCAGTGATCAAGTGGAAACAAAACATACAGTTTTCTGGAAGCAGAATGGGTAATACTGACAATAGTGGCTGCAACATAGATTGTCTCCATCAGACTGTCATACCATGGTGCTGTATGAAGGTGTTATCATCTTCCTTTGAGATACTTCTATCTAGTGAGAGAAGATAGATTCTCTTGTGCCATGAATCAAGCTGTCAACCAAGTTCAGATCTTTGTAAGACCTTGTATTGATTGTGGGCTATTGAAGAGGCTGAAATTATAAATTATGTAGCTTTTATAATTTCCAAAAGCCCCACCCACAATCTGTGTGTAGATTAGTTTAAGTTTGGGTTCTAATTCGGTCGGGAAAAGTCTTCACAATGATGCCTTTTCTTGTAATTCAGGAAAAATCAGAAAAATGGAAAGGTTTGGGCATGAAACTTGCCCTACTTACAGATGGGAGACTGTCTCAAAGTCCGTGCGAGGTTCGTGTCTCCAGGTCCGTGTTCAGGTCCCAGTGCAGGTCCGTGCAGGTCCCAGTGAAGGTCTAAGCAAGTCCTTGCAAGTCCAAGCAAGTCCAAGCAAGTCCTGCTGCAATCTGTCCAGCTGCCATATATATACTGAGGTGATCTGTTGCCTCCCTGTTCAAGCCCACGGAGGGTGGGAGAAGGCACTTCACACCTATTGTACTAAGCCTCCAGTGACAGAGGTGGGGAGGGAGGAAGACCGTTTCCTGCCCCATTCACACCTCTGGTGGGGCAGTGGACTGGGTGTGCCCTGCCACAGTTCACACCTCATTCAAACCTCCGGTGGGGCAGTGCCCTGCTCTGCCACAGACCTCAGGATTGTTCAGAAATAAAATGAGGTCTCTCATTTCCTTCAGCTTTTAAAAAAAACAGTAATATATGGGTGTTAACATACATTGCTTTATTCCAATAATCCTGAGAGGTGGGTGAGGCTGTGGTAGGTTTTTGGGTGCAGAGGTGGACTGAGCAACACAACTGTTCCTTCTGCATTTCCCCACGTCACTGAAAGAAGATTTGGTTTAATCTACAGAATAGCCCCTGTGGCACAGACCAGTGGTATGTTGTGAAGAGGCTCATCATTTCGTTTCTGTGGATGTGTTTTTATATTTTACTCTTTAAATGTGAGATGGTGTTTTGTCTGAATCAGCTCAAGAATTAATGTTTTGTCACATGGAAGATTTGTTCTACCTGGCTCAAGTAGAAGACTTTTCAAATAAAAGAGTAGTTTTCATGGAAGACATCTACTGTGCCAGATTGCAACATATTTTCCTGTGTCATGGCTGCAAAGGCTTTTTAGTATTTAAAAATGGCACCTTAGTAGAAAAGCTAAACTTTGGTGCTATATTATCAATTGATTAACTAAAACCAAAAAACAATAACAAAGAAGACATGCAGGTTTCCAGCAATTACTGATGGTGAGTTCTACCTTTCAGTGTGTCACAGGAGTTCTAACACAAGATCAATGAGAGAAAAGCACCAACCCATAGTTATGAGAAATGCCATCTGAAAGACTTGTCTCCTTTATACCAGAGCACTTTTGTTTGATCTGCAAACTCTAGCAAAGTTCTCATAGTTTCAGTGAAATTCTGACAGAACTGATGTCAGTGGATATATTATCATATATTTCAGTGGAGAAATTATTTAAACTCTTGTGTCATGAGGAGCTTCTTCTCAACAAGCCAGACTTAGCTTCCTGAATTAATTCCTTTCTCCTTTCGGAGGTACCCTTCCACAGAGAAGGCTAAAAAAAAAAAGAGATGGCCACCTCCTGTCAGGTTTTTGAAGATGCTGCTAAAAAATAGCTGACATAATTATGGTCCAACTTCTTGCTTGTGTCAGAAAATTGTGACAAAAGCAAGCATTAATAATTAGTGACAGCTGAAACTGATTACACTAACTTTCTTAAACATAGAATCATAAAGTCAGCCAGGTTGGAAGAGACCTCCCAGATGACCTAGTACAACCTTATCATCCAGTCCTATCCAATCAACTAGATGATGGCACTAAGTGTCCCATCTAATCTTTGCTTGAACACCTCCAGGGACAACAACTCCACCACCTCCCTGGGCAGCCCATTCCAATGGCAAATCACTCTCTCTGTGAAGAACTTCTTCCTAATATCCAGCCTATACCTCTCCAGGCACAACTTGGGACTGTATCTCCTCCTTCCATTGCTGGATGCCAGGGAGAAGAGACCAACCCCCACCTAGCTACAACNGGGAGACTGTCTCAAAGTCCGTGCGAGGTTCGTGTCTCCAGGTCCGTGTTCAGGTCCCAGTGCAGGTCCGTGCAGGTCCCAGTGAAGGTCTAAGCAAGTCCTTGCAAGTCCAAGCAAGTCCAAGCAAGTCCTGCTGCAATCTGTCCAGCTGCCATATATATACTGAGGTGATCTGTTGCCTCCCTGTTCAAGCCCACGGAGGGTGGGAGAAGGCACTTCACACCTATTGTACTAAGCCTCCGGTGACAGAGGTGGGGAGGGAGGAAGACCGTTTCCTGCCCCATTCACACCTCTGGTGGGGCAGTGGACTGGGTGTGCCCTGCCACAGTTCACACCTCATTCAAACCTCCGGTGGGGCAGTGCCCTGCTCTGCCACAAACATCCCTTCATAGATGTAGACAGCAATGAGGTCATCCCTGAGCCTCCTCCTCTCCAGGCTAAACAACCCAAATTTATGGGTTTATGGAGGGGGTTATGATTAATTAATGTAATATGGGTTTCCAAAATTAATATTGTTTATTAATTTCTGATATCCAAATTTTTCACCCCTGACCACTTTTTTTTTAATAGTAAATAGGTTCAATTGTAGCATTTATGGAATCATTACATAAACAATATCTAGATCTAGAAGTGTCTAAACTATCAACTCAACTTTAATTAACACTAGAAGATCTCTTGTGGTCAATAGTACCGCTTGGCTACTAGATGGGATTCAGGCCCCCTTTCTGCTTAGTGCAGAATCTAGGTAATATGCAAAGGTTAAGTTTACACAAGTATTTCTGCAGGGTTATCAATGCATTGAAAGAATCCAGAACACTTGCAATGTTTCTGGCTGGTCTGGCCGCTGGCTGCGGCTGTGGCTGAGATTTGATTCACCTCAGGCTCCATAAGTTTTCTGACCTGTTTCTGGCTTTCGATGAGCTGTGTACCTCTAGGCTTGGTTGTCTTAATGAGATACAGGTTGCTGCAGGTGCAGGCAGATGTCTTGCGATGTGTCTCAGAAGATGTGTATCTCACGCTGCTAATTGCATGAAAGCTATTCAAGTTGCTCCCAGAAACATGGTTCCAGGGTGGAATATAGCTTATATAGCTATATAACAATAATGAGACATTACAGGCATGGATGCAGAACACAGAATAATAGCAAAATCATGGCAGAAGCAGAAGCATGGCAAAGGCAGGCTGTGTTTTCTGTTTATCTGCTTTTAGTGTCAATGCCTGAGATTGATTGGACAATTTTGGACATTAGCATATCCAGAGTGTCAATAAGCCAAGTCTTACCCTATTTGGGTGAAAGCATAGGTTTGCTTATACCATACTGGGGGAAAGCATAGGCCCAGCATAGGCATAGCATGAGGCTAGCAGGTGCACCTTGTTTACCAGGGTTGCAAGCAGGAGAAAAACAAGTTATATAAGCCAGAGACCTCAGACTCCATGGCACCTGTCTTTTGTCCCTTTTCCCACCAGTTGCTTCTTCCCAAAAAACAGAAAGAAGGCAGAAAAACATGTCTGGACAAGTCAGCACACATACAGGCCTGTTTTCACCCTTCAGATCTACCACAACACCCAGCTCCCTCAGCCTCTCCTCATAGCGCTTATGCTCCAGGTCCCTCACCAGTCTCGTTGCCCTTCTCTGGACACGTTCCAGTACCTCAATATCTCCTGAATTGAGAGGACCAGAACTAGACACAGTACTGAAGGTGTGGCCTGACCAGTGCCAAATACAGGGGAAGGATAACCTCCCTTGTCCTGCTGGCCACACTATTCCTGATCCAGGCCAGGATGCCATTGGCTCTCGTGGCCACCTGGGCACACTGCTGGCTCAGGCACTATCTACCAGCACCCCCAGGTCCCTCTCTGTCTGCCTGCTCTCCAGCCACTCTGTCCCCAGCCTGTAGCGCTGACTGGGGTTGTTGTGGCCAAAGTGTAGAACTCTACACTTAGCCTTGTTAAATCTCATTCCACTGGCCTTTGCCCACCCATCCAGCATGTCAAGATCCCTTTGCAGGGCCTTTCTACTCTCCAACAGATCAACATCTGCTCCTGACTTGGTGTCATCTACAAACTTACTGATGCTGGACTCAATCCCCTCATTCAGATCATCAATAAAGATATTGAATAGGATCAGGCCCAGCACCGATCTCTGGGGCACACCACTAGTGACTGGTTGCCAGATGGACATGGCACCATTCACCACCACTGGGTTAGTTCTTGACCCATTTCAGAGTGAATCCACAAGCTGCCAGCTTTGTCAGGATCTTGTTGTAGCAGATGGTCTCAAAGGCTTTGCTGAAGTCCAGGTAGACTACATCCACAGCCTTCCCCGCATCCACCAGGCAGGTAATCTGATCATAAAAAGTGATCAGGTTTGTCAGACAGGACCTGCCCTTTCAGGCATGCTCATGCTCATGTTGGCTGGGCCTGATCCCTTGGCCATCCTCTAGGTGCTGACAACCTTCAGTAAAGTCTGTAGGTGACCTTGAGAAATTGCTCATGCAAATAATTCACAAAAGCAAAGCTGATAAACTGATAAATTTTATGTAATCAAGTCACTGACAGACAGAACTCCATCCAGATGTTAAGAGGATTCCATATCCCTTTAGAAGTGACAATACAGTTGAACCACCTTATAGCTAATGCTTTCCCTCAAGTATTAGCAACAACACATTTAATCAGTGCCAAAACAGATGTCTGTTTGATTATAAATACAGATGTTATATTCCAGATATATGTATGTCTGAGAGAAATGCATTTCAGGGAGAATGAATCTAAGGCAAAGGGCCTTCATTCATCTGTTGTAGATATGTGGTTAAAAAAAATTGCTAAATATGAACCATGCATATCTTTTCCCCTCAACTTTGTTATAAAAAGTATAATAAAGTCCAAAATACATTCAAAGTTTAAAGAGGAAGATGGACTGGAAGAAATTCAGGTTCAAAGGGTACCTCTAAATCAGTTTAAAATTACTCCATAAAATACAACTAACAGGTTGTTTCTAGTGACTTTTCTGGCAATAATTATTCCCTGTTCACAGACAGCCGTGAATTCATCCAAGGAGTACGTACACTTATGTTTTAAATTGTTCTGGGAAAACCAAACTAAAAGAAGCAACCCCACAACCCCCCAACAATACCAAGTCCTCCCTTTTGATTTGCCTCAACTGCAATTTTCTTTTTTTTTTTTGAAAGAATAAACTTCTCTATACTTACCAGATAATAGCCATAGAGATTCTTCACCAGTGGTTCTTCTTCAAGAGATGCAAAGAGTGCAGGCTGGGAAATCTGAGAGGTACAGCTCTCTAATGTGAATGAAATGGCACATTCTACTCAGCTTCTCCTCAAGGCAATGTTACAGTATTAAGGCATAATAGCACCATAGTTTTAACATTCAAAAAGATACCACTTGTGCTGGTTTGGACTAATTGGAGGATTTGAGTGAGAAAATTAGACTATAGGCTGAGAGAGGAAAACAGATGATGCTACTTCCCTCAGAGCTCTACTGACAAAGAAAAAAATTGTTTTAAGAGTTGTAACCCAAATATAGATAAGTCAGTCAGTTTCAGATTGCTCTGGATGTGGCTGCTCCTTGCATGGTTCCTTTGTCCCTGCCTTTTGTAGCTGATTCTTAATAATTCTACTAACTTCTTTTCCTACTGCTAACCCTCCGGCTGATCTACTTTTGCCTATCTGCTGCATCAACAGATGGTGAGATAAGATTGGGGAAGCGGGGAAAGGTGGTAGGGGTGGTTAGAAAACCCCTCTTAGGGATTTTGATCTCTGGGAGGGGTGTGGTGTTTCTGTATTACCTTTTCATTGTATATGTCTGTTATACATTGTAAATATCTGCTTGTATATTGAGCATTGCTAAATGCTAAAGCTTCATTTATCAGCTTCCAACGTTCTGAGTCCTAGCCTGGGTTATATCAAAGGGTGCTAAACCACCACACCACTGAAGTGATTTTCAATATGTAGTTTGCCTAGTGAAATTGCAGATTTCTTTACAGTAAGTTTCAGCTCACAAACTTAGGTTCTTTTTTCTTCATTGTTTCTTAGAAGTAGCTCATGAACCTTCTGAGGCCAAAGAAATATTTTAAAATTGAAAGTCATGGTTTATAGACCAAACACTGGGTTTCAATTCTTTAAGACTATATGCAAAGTATTTTCTGTATTAGTCTGATTGAGGTGGCATTTTCATTTCATCTTTAGCTTCCAGTTATTTTATTTTCAGCTGAAACCATTAATATTTTCTTTTTTCTCTACCCTTTCATTAATTCCAGTGGCTTGCCTGGCATGGCCTCCAACTCAGAGATCTTTTTCACACTCCTTTTCTAACTGAATACATGTAAGAAAGCAAAATAATAGTCTGCAGGTGTCACTCGTCTGCTGTTTTATCTAGCATGGTACAGTAGGGCTTCAGTATCTTGTGAAATGTCAAATACTTTCAAACTGAGCCCTGTCACAATGACTCCAGTGATTGTGATGCACAATGCAACGCCCAAGACAGAGCATGGGGAGATGGTGAAAGGTAAAGAACAGTAGGCAACTGCTACTTAGCTTGACAGAGATTGCAAAGAAAAACTTGAATAGCAGAGAAATGTTATTATTAGTGTTTAAAAAAAAAGTATAAAATTATAAGTGTAGAAATTGGAGTATTCCAGTTTAGAGCTTTCTGGAGACCCAAAGCCCACAGAACAAAATTAAATATAGGATGCCTCCCTTCTCCCCCTTTGAAAGGAAAAGATTTAGGTAGAAAGAGTGGAAAGGGCTAAAACATCCACAGAAAACAGTCTAGCACCAATTTTAGAAACTAAAAAAAAAAAAACCAAAACCACAAAACAAAACTTTAACAATAAATAAAGAGTATTTAAGGTAAAGGAATTTACAGAGGTAAAAGGGAAAGGAACCAAGTACAAAAACTATATACCAAACCAGATGGATAGCAATGGATTGTCCTGGATGAAGGCAGATTCGGAAGGCAGCTGATCCACTGTGTGGTTGGCTGGCCACATGGCAAAGTGGGAGCAGCTGTAACAGCAAAGGTGTCAGTCCTTAGACAAGGCAGAGCACAAATAGGAAATCTGCCTGCTTTTATAGTGTTGCAGACAGGAAGTGGGAGTGGGCTAACATTTGCACCTGGGGTAAACCTCCTGCCAGGAGAGCCCAGGAGCACCTGGGATCATATTCCAGACTGCTTCCCAGGAATGGCAAGGGGGACGTGGGGTCAGGTTCCAGACCACCTCCCCACTGCCTAGATGCTTAACCTGTAATATGCTGCATCCAAGAAACTAAAATGGAGCACTCAGATGAAATACATAGGGATCCAAAACAAAGTCACAACAGTGTATGAAAAGGTCAAAATTCTTTATTTGGAAGGCAGATTCAGTAGAATGTTGTGAAAGCTAGAAATTATAAGGAAGTTTCTTTAGGTCCAGGCGCATAAGTGAGTCACACAAAACACTCCTTCATAGCTGAAGGATTCTCTCCCAAGGAGTCCAGGGACTCCCAGGAGCATAAGGTTCAGATTCCTCACTGGACTTGTGAAGCATAAACTTCATACAGCCTACTGTAAAAATCATTGGAAGAAAATTTAACCCTAATAATGGCCCTACTTGCATGGATGAATGCATATGTAATTTTCACTGGGGAGCTGGCAATTTCTGTTTAGGTACATCTCATTGTTTTTCAGTTAATAACATAATGATTTGCATAGCTGATAAAATGCTGGAGCCTTGCCAGAAGATTAAATGAGTTTATCTGTTTTCACCTGGGATACCTGTTATCTGTTCATATTTTAGCTCTCTGGGCTGAAAATGCATCATTCATCACAGGTAAGATCCTGCTTTTGCTTTCCCTGTCAGTTCAGAGCTGTTCATTTGATTGTGACACTACAGTACTGCAAGGAAATTCAGACTCTATCCCAAACATTTTGCACAGATTTTTCTTTGCCTCCTATCTGTGCATAAACAAAACCTTGACTTTTCATTCTACTTTTGATTTATTTTGTTTTTAATAATAGATTAAAACTCTGAGAATGTATTGTCATGAGAGTGACAACTTCATGTTTTCCTTAATTTTTTGAGTGAATGCACTTCAGTATTCACAATGCAAAAAACCCCCAATGAGTTCCTTATATGTCTAATCCTACATATAGACAGTCAAGAAGAGATTTCATCTGGTACTTCTTTGACTGCATATCTAAAAATAGTTTTAGGATGTTAATCAGTTACATAAAGTTTCTGACTTCATCTTAAGGTGCAAAACTGAGATTGTTACAGTCATGGGTTTTTGTTTATTTAGTTGTTTGGGGTTTATTTGCCTGGGAGTGTTTATTATTTTTATTTGTTCGGCTGGTTTGGGGTTTTTGTTTGTTTAGGGGTTTTGGTTCTAGGGAGCGATTTGGGGGTCTTTTNAGGACTCAGTCAGATGGAAGTTAATAAATTAAGCTTTATATTTAGATCTTTGCACAACATACCAGCAGATATTTGAAATATATAACAGATATTTATAGATACATACAGTAAAAAGGTAATACAGAAACACCACAACCCTCCCAGAGATCAGAATCCCTAAGAGGGGGTTTCTAACTAGCCTACCACCTTCCCCCCTTCCCAATATTATCTCACCATCTGTCTTATTCAGCAGATAAGCAAAGGTAGATCGGCCATGGTGATTAGCAGCAGGAAAGAATTTAGTGAAATTATTCAGATCCAGCTAGGAAGAGAGACAGTAGCTCAAGCAGCTCCGCCTTATCAATGTTTGGGTTACAACTCTTAAACATTTTTTTTTCTTTCTCAGCAAACCTGTGAGCGAAGCAGTATCATCAGTGTTTTCCTTTTTCAGCCTGTAGTCTAATTTCTTATTCAAATCCTCCAATTAGTTCAAACCAGCACAAAGAGATCTTTGGTTTCACCATGTTCAGAGAAGAAATTTAATGCTACCTATAGATGAGTGCAATATATTTCACAGTGATTTCTTGGTTTAGGACACTTGTGCTTTACAGTCATATTCTTTCCTTTCCTTTCCTTTCCTTTCCTTTCCTTTCCTTTCCTTTCCTT
>VWZI01020362.1:70388-82182 GCA_013396835.1 Psilopogon haemacephalus | reverse complement strand
TTAGCTCTAGGTTTTTGTGTCAGTGATTTAACTTGCACTGACTTCAAACCTCTTAGATTCATGCCTCATAGTCATACCTCAAGGCAAATTAGCTGTTTCAGATAAACATCCAAACCTTTGAATACCTTTCCTCATCAGAACACAACTCTAAGTTTTTTTGAAGTTCACTCAGCACCTCTACAATATCTAATCCATTCATGAATATTCATCCAAGGTAGCAGTAATTGTGATGCTATTATGTCACTGCTAAATAATTAACGGCTCTTCAGCAACACCTGTGAAAGCTCTCTGACTTTTAAATTAAGCATACCTATCTTTTTTTATGTTTATGTTTTATGGTATCACAAATACCACCCTGGGAACGTGGTCAAATGGATGATTTTGAGAGCTGCACTCTAAAGATTTGAGGAAAATATAAAAACATTCTGCAGGCAAAAATAAATTAGAAAGATTGGTTTCACTAGAAGGCATATAAGCTTCTGTGGTCCATCTGTTGGGTAGCTCTCCTTACTAAATAAACCTGGATGGTCAGAGCATTGGTATTCAAAAACCAGGAAATGTTCAAGTGTGAAAAAAATGTGTAAATTTAAAGTGGATAAACCTCTGGGAGGTTAAAGCTAGGCAGAAATTACAGTTCCAAGTTCTTACAAGTTGTCCAACTCAGAAAACAGGATCTGTACAGATCAGGTAGTATATTCTTAACATGCAGATATCCTGAAAGTGGAGAAAATAAAATCCTGATGAGACATATTAGTGCAGAATCTTTCCATCTTCACATATCTACTCTGCCATAGCCACCTTCCACACCTTCCTTTGTCCATACCTGGGACAAACATTCAGGAGTATCTTGTACTTTATGCTACTCTGATGTATGAGCTCAGGCAGGTTCTTTGTTGCTTTTCTCTGAACTCTTGAGTACTTTTGGTGGATTGGTGTTTTTAACAAAGTTTATCCTTCGGTTTTGTGCAGTTGGCTCCTTTTAGAGATAGCAACTCAAATTCTCAAATTCTCTATTCTCAAAATCTTGCACTGAGTGGGCCAGTGGACATCTTTGAGCTGGGCTTCTTCCCTATCAGGCCTTTTGTATCTGTCACTGCCTTAGCAGAAGAAAATGAAGTCTCAACTCACTTTTTCCTGTTTGTGGAACACATTTCTTTCTTCATGTTGCAAGCTGCTCTCTGATGACCAGCAGCACTACTGTTTCTATAGATATGAAATTCCTGCACAATATTCTCCGTCCTTGTTACCAACCAATTCTTCTCTCTTGGTTTCAAGCCACCCTAGTGGCTGTTTCTAATTGTCTGGTTAGACAGAACTACGAGACATAATGAGGCCATTTAGCAGTCTTTCCAAGTTGCTGTCCAGTGGAACTTTTATCTTAGATTTGTTCTCCATTAATCTTATTTCCTCTGCCAATAGACCACAAACCTGAAATTTTGTGAATGTATATGATGTAATTGCTTGCCAAGAACTACACAGATCCAAGGCAGGAGAGGCATATTCTTCAGGAGTAAAGTGAAATGGTTAGATGTACAACAAAATACCTATCCAGACAATGGTAAGGTTTTTAGTTGAAAGACATGAAAAATCTACTGACTCTCTTCAATTTACAATATATGAAATGTTGCTTTGGAAAACTGACTGCAATGGAAGTTAGGGAAAAATAATTAGAGCAATACCTGCTGAAATACCTGAGAAGTAAACACTGTCACTCATAATACACGAAGACTCTCATTCTAAGGCATTTTAGATACCTTTTCACTGAGCATGGGAAAGCAGCAGAAACAAAAATGTTTTTAAATTACTGAAAATAAATCTAAAGCTCTTGTATTAGTCTCAGTACAGTCTTAAAAAGCAGGGATTTCCAGATCTCCCAAGATACAGAGACAGAGCATCAGCTTTAAAGAGGGTGAAAGTTGTGGTCCTTTCAATCCCTGGGTGTTCTTGTTATCCTGTCCACATGTCTGTCTTAAGTCTCTCGCATCCGTGAATGGTAGCACAAAGACAGGCAATGGTCATGCAAGATACTCTTGTAGCAAAAGAATACAATCTGCTGCTATGAGGCTCTGTGTGGAGAAATAGGGAAATAATCTCTTCTGTCTTGCAAAATACATATATACTCCAACTCTAGACAGTCTTCAAGCTATGACTTCTGCTTCTGGATTAAAAAAAAAAAACAAAACAAAACCCCCAAAAAAACCCCAACTCATTGAGAAGTCTCCTCAAACCAAAAACCTGAAAATTCCATACACAACATTATGGTGGGCTGAAGGAACATGTTCAATAGCTTCTCTTAAATTCCTGATTAGAAACACTAAGGTAATGCATTCTACCCCGTTCTTGCAATCCTCTCTGAAATGGACATTATGAAGTCAACCTTATTAATAATTCAGACTTCAGTAATATTTCAAGCAATGTCATATGTGAATATAGCAAAAATGCATTTTTCAGTTGCTTCAGTAATATGTCTCTAGTGTACTTGATGTGCAAGACACAGATTCATCTTTTAGAAGATTAGATAACTGGATTCGTTTTCCCCTTTGATGCCTAGCAGCTCTTGCTCTCATTTTGAGTTCTAGATGCATAATGTATATCTTCTTTACTTAGAGGTCTGAATTACTTCCTAGTCTTCAATGAAATATGAGTCATGGACCAAATCTGCCTTAGACACCCTGTAGATCTTGAGTTATATAGTCCATCTTAATGATAATAGGAATATTTTCATTGATCTCAATAAAAACTCTCAGGATTTTTTTTTCCTTCTTCCCCTCCACAAACATAAAACTATAAGGAAAAATTAATAGACCTCTGACTAGCCTACATGAAACTTTTTAGTTTTGTATAGCTTTGCCAGTTTACTCAGAAGGAGTAATTATTCCCAAAATGCAAGTGTTGGTTGAGTTGAATGATGTATGATATTAACACAATTATGTTTTGGTTTTGTTTTTTTCTTTGTTTTGTTTTATAGTTTGGTTTGGTTTTGTTTTTTAATTTCCCCCAGTAGTAACATATATAACAATATTCTGTGCATTTAAACTTGGGTATTTTTTTCGTCATCTGAAACTCTTATCAAGCGTCAGACAGATGTTAAAGGAAATAGAGAAAATTTGTTTCTGTTGCTAGTTTACATCTCAAATAGGGTAACTGAGTAAACCAATGCAGAAGATTGCTTATTTGATGGCAAATATAAGTTGTTTTTAAATACATACATGCATGTGAATACCTGCACATAACTGTAATCTGTCAAGTTCGAACAGCTGTGCTCATGACAGTGCATAACTTCTTAAAGAATTTGTCCCTTTCCAGAGTAGAACAACAATTATTTTTTATTTAGTCTGTATGACGAAAACTGGCAAGGCAGACCTGATGATTTGGTCAGTCACTTCATTTTGTGCAGTTCACAGTTTCACTACACTGAATCAATTTTAACACCCCTGACAACATTGCATATACTGTCTAGCTGAACATTAGGTTAATTCACATGTGTTCCTTGAAGGTATATGCACAAAACAGTTATATTCATCTTTTACAATACAAACCTGAGAATAATGGTTTTGGTCTGTCACTAAATACATTCAAGTTCTCTCCAATTATAAGATATATACTCATGCTGTACCAGTGTTATTATGGCACATCTATTGTGTGCTGGTTTGAGCTAATTGGAGAATTTGAGTGAGAAATTAGACTATTGTCTGAGAAAGGAAAACACAGCATGTCACTTCACCAGAGTTGTTTTTAAGAATTTTACCCAAAACATTAGATATCAGACAGTTTTTGACCGCTCTGACTGTGGCTGCTTCTCTTGCATGGTCTCCTTTGTCCCTCTGCCTTGGTAGCTAATTCTCAGTAATTCTACTAACTTCTTTCCTACTACTAATCCCTCAGCCGATCTACTTCCACTTATCTTCAGCATCAACAGGTGGTGAGATAAAACTGGGGAAGGGGGGAAAAGGTGGTAGGGAGTGTTTTGTTACCCCTCTTGGGGATTTGGGTCTCTGGAAGGGGTGTGGTGTTTCTGTATTATCTCTTCTTTGTATATATCTGTAAATATCTGTTATACCTTGTAAATATTTGCTTGTATATTGTGCTTTGCTGTAAATACAAAGCTTCATTTATTAACTTTCAGTGTTCTGAGTCCTAGCTGGGATTTACAAAAAGGTGGAAGGGGCCAGTAACTGCTTAAACCGTTACATATTGTGAGTCTAAATATGAATGTTTAATTTATGAGCACTACCTTCTCTGAGGTCAATATGGCTTAGCTGTGCATTGTGCATAGACAAATGTATTTATATTTTCATTTTGTCAGTGTGCTAAAACAAAGCCTTATCATCTCAAATTGTTAGGGGATAGAACATTTACATTCAAAGATAAAGAAGTTACTAGGCCCTTTTCTTCTTCAAAATACACTTGCTGCATCCCTGTCTAATTCCAGAGCATTAAATAGACCAAGTTTAGACCTTGTATAAAATGACATAGAGTGTTCTCCTCAAATGAAGTAATATGTTATAGAGTTGTGTTTGTTTTTTCAGTTCTGTCTCAAAATGCTACTATGAAATGCAACTTTTCCAATAATTTAACAAATTGATCAAATGAAACATACTATTTTTTTTTTTAGTTTAAGCCCCGTGCTTACAAGTTGTATTTGAATCCCTTGCTTTTAACACTGCTTATAGATTCACTTTGAAGCTGCTACTCACTGTGTTTCAATATCACTATCTCGAATGATTTGAAGATTTATTGGTAGCTGAAGAGATATTAGGAAGGGTCTTCAGTGACAGTTGTTCTGATACAAAAAATGGTTAGCGTGGGACTATTAATTTGTTTTGACCATTCATTTTTCATCCTCTGAGGTCCTTAAAAAAAAAAAAAGAAAACAAACAGACAGTTAGAAAGGCTATAATTACAGGAAATCCCACTTCACAGGCTGCATTGTCACTGTGCATCACTAAAATAAATTAAAAGGTTATGGGTAAGTTTTGGTGTTATTTATTTATTTATTTACTTTCCTTTTTGGTAGAAATTCTAGTATCCTGTTTCATCAGTACCTAGATTTGTTTAGTCTTAGCCTTCACCTGTTATTGTATTAAACCTGGAAATGTAAAAGGAACACTGGATTAATCACAGGGGTTGAAATTCACTCAGTAACAACAGGCAAGTGAAGGATTCTTTTATATTGCTATTTAACCTGATCTTGGCCTATTTTCATCTACCTCAGTCACATAGAACCATCTTTTATTTTACAACTGTCACATCAGATCCATGCACAGTTTCATCCATTTTACAATAGTGATATTGAAATCCTGTAGTCTATAATGTCATTTAAATAGTTTCTCTTTAACAGCATTCCAAGGTGAAATCTGCTTTCTGATAGAAATATTTTGAATTCTTTAGTCAATTCTAATCACTCACTAAACAAAATCAATTTACATGAGGCATATGCCTAAGCAAGAACTGACAAAACCTGACTGAGGAATCTTAGTGGTATGTAGAAGAATACTGTGAATTTCTCTGCACAAAGAATAGAGATTCAAGTATAGAGTGAAATCAACTGTAAGGAGGAATTCTCTGTCATGAGAGATTCATATGTTTAGAATATAATGCGGGGAATAAAATAAAATACCTTCCTGCAGAAAAGATATTCCCTACCTGTTTTTTCTAACAATGGAACCATACACTGTCCCACCAGGCATTCCTCTTCTTACCATCAACAACTGAGCTGTCCTGGGTAGTATATGTTCACAAAGTTATTCTAGCACTGCAATATTTTTCATTAAAAATGTCCATTCTGTGATATGCAGTTTTAAAAGAAATGAAGGAAATTATTTTGACCTAGTAGTGTACTGAAATATTTAATTTAATATAAAAATGAATTAGTCTAATATTTCCACAAGTAGGATTAAACAAAATTTTCATTGTTCAAGGAGTTTTTAAGCAGAAGGCAACAGATTAAGTCAAATAAAATTGAAAATAATTGTGTATCCAGTGATGTATTTGGTAAGATTAATTTTATTGTGTTCAGAGGGTTGGTCTGCTTGTTTATTTGTTTTTTTTCGCTACAAAATTAAAGTTACTATATCTCTGCTGGACAAACTTTGTATGATAATACTCAAAATAAAACACAGACTTACTTCAAGAACTCCAGTGAAAACAGATGAAGGATTATGTTTAAAACTCCGTCTCATCAAGTGTCCTTCAAGCAGATTACTGCAAATTCTTGCTGGTGATAGTAAACTTATTTTTCCAATCTGTAATTATGAGCAGAGGTCACATGCCAGACTTTTTATTTTTCTATCTTCAGAACAATAATGAAGCATTCTGTTGGCACTAATATTACCTAGTTAATATTACCTAATAATTTTTCTGTAGTACTGCAAGATAGGTAAATACTCTTTGTAATTCTAAAGAAAGGTAAAGACATGTACACATGGCAGGAATATACCAATACTCAAAACAGATGAAGGATTTGGAGTGATAAAATTGTAACAAGTAACAGGTTATTTTGCTATGATACATTAAAAGGAAAAGAAAATTGTATTTCAAAGATGTATACCCAAACATTTTCTGAACAGGGCTGATCAATGTGCACATGTTGCAAATAATACAAATTTCAAGGGTATAGGCCTTATGATAGTTCAAGAAAGGCAAACATGGCAGAAAAATGCTCTCTCTCCTATTGTGGCATCCGTCTTCTAAAGGGATTTGTCTCACCTGAAAATACCTGAGAAAACATTTTTTTTTAATTTGATTGCTTTTTGCATCATCTGTGTACTACTTTAATACATGTGAAAGGAAACATTCAGCAAGAAAATGGTAAGCTGAACAAAACAGTCTTTGAACGAATGAAAATATTACTCATTTGTGGAGCAATATTATAGTATTTCAAGCTCGTTGAAAAAATAAACAAAACATCTTAATATTTTAAAATTAAAATTTCATATATGTTGAAATATTTTCTTTTCTTTCTAAAGAATCTTCTTTCATCTGTCTTTTCTCTTTTTAAGACTTCCAAGCAGACATTTCTATCAATATTAAAGTGATCACGTGTGCATTAAGTAATTTTCTCCATTGTCTGTTACATCTACCCTTTCCTCATAGAAATAAAATAATTCCTCCTATGTACTTCACTTATTTATGTATGCATCTTAGTATCATTTTTATCTTCTGATACCTTCAGAATTTTATGTAATCCAGTTTTGTTTCTGCATAAACCAAGAGGTATCATAAAAATGTTTCACTATACACCTAATAATTTAATGTATTTCTGAATATAATATATATATACATATCTGCTCAAATGATTCACTTTGAGTATTTTAAAAATACTTATTTCAGCATTTTTTTCTTAACCAGTCATTGAAAATCAATTTTCAGAAAAAAAAATTTCCTCAACAAAATACAGAACATTTGGCAATTGCGTAGCAACACAAAAATCCTGTTAAATTAATTTCATGTTAGTATAATAGAAATTAAATTCTTCATGAGAGAATTGTGACAATAGAATATTTTCAAGGCAAGAGAAACAATGTAATTAAAAGAAAAATCTCACTGCTTAATTCTTGGAAGCATATTCATGCTGTGATATGTAGCTCTCACCTGTATTTGTGCGGTACCTTTCCATCACTTTAAGATGCATTATTTATTTACCACTTTTTAGAGATCTTTGCAGTTATTTTTGAGTATGTACTCGATTAACAGCCTGGAGGGACACTTCCTATTACTCATGCCTTCAGCAGTCAAATAGAACTTGAAACCAGCCAGACAGAGCTTAGGTTCAAATTAAAAAAAAAATAAAAAAAAAAATTGGGGTGAAATATGAATTGCATCACTTTTGAAAAACTATATCAAAGACCATAAAGTGTTATTAACTCTGTGTTCATATATATAAGTCTGAGTATTTAAGGCCATTATGTTTTCTATTTCTGTACATAAGGTAGGGAAAATGTTTGCCATGTAATAATTTATTCTCTTTATTAATATGGGGGGTTTTTATCTGTTCAGCCTCATTTTTTAGCCTTCATTTTCCAGTAAAAATAGTAAATATCATATGTCTGAAATTTCAATACATTCTTCATGAAAATAGGTTTTAGTACTTTCGGGGTTTCTACATAACACTTTTTTGGCAAATTAAATCAATCACCTAATAAATCTAGATTAATCTATTTGTTATGACTTCTGTTTATCCTGTTAAGAATTTTTCATGTCCACTATGGAACAGATTATTATTTGACTTGGACGCAGTTGTTCTGTTTAATGAGTTTAGTTAGCGCTATAAGGTCTTCTAGCTCTTCTCAATGGGCTTCTGAATCTGATTGTTGGGCTTGAAAACAGGACTCAGTAGTTGAGCCTGTGAACATTTGTTCTAGAAGCAGGGGAAGTGAAGAGCTGCACAGTTCTTTGCCTGATGGGAATAATTCATCTCATGTTTACATGATTTTGAAATATAATAATAGATTTTGAATCATTATAATCGTTGCTGATCCAACAAATGATTTTAGAGATGCCTTAAAAATCCTTTTACACCTTTGGTGTAAAGTGTGTGTGTTCTGTTCTGTCTTTGACTGGTAGCAAGAGGAACTCAATCACACTGAAGACAATATGTTGGAAGTTGATGTATCTCAATTTATATAAAAATGAAGATATATATCTCCATTTTCACCTCTGATGTGTGTCCATCAGTGTTCTACAATTTGGTTGCAAAAGTGAAACTACATTTTTTTTCTAAGAAGCCTATTCATGGCTCAGAAATACTGATATTAATGGAAATATGGCCATGTGGTGTACTTCTGTCCTTTAGACTTTCTGATAGGAATTTTTAGTTCAGTCTTTTACAAAGTCATATGCTGAGAGAGGAGGGGGAGTACTATGTATGCAGTCAGGTCATTCTCCACAAAAGACAGTAAGAAGTTGGGAAACTACTTCAAGGATCTGCTTTACATAGGAATAAGCACAAGATGGTGAAACGCAGAAGTTTTGGGTCATGAGACGTGCATGTGAAAAGTATATGCAGAACAAATTTGTTGTTCCACTGTCAGAGATGTTAAGGTGGTGTGGTAGTGGACCTTCATATACTGGCATTTGCTTTTGCCCGATTTCCAGGAACTTATTACTAAGTTGTTTATCTAATTATTCACCTCAAACTTACACTTTTAGAAATTATCATAAAAAGACAGTTTCCATGGCACTAACAATAGTGGCAGTGCTGTTTTTCTGAGACATTTGTTTTTTGTTCCACTCAGCATAGTTATTTTTAGACTTCAGGTATTTTCTTAAGTAATACTGGAATTTTATTAGAATATTAAATTGAATCTTGAAATCATCCTTTTTATTTTGCTGCAGGTGCTGATAGTGAAAAGGAGGAAGATATTTGTAGGAGGAAATAGGCACTCTTTGAAATTGACTTATGTAAATATTTGCTTGCAATTAAATTCATAGATTAAAAGATACAACGATGTTCAATAAACATACTATAATCTTCCTGTGCTTATAGCCTGGATTGCACTTCTGTGGTGCTTTGGCCCTGGTGGCGGCCAAATGTCCACCAAAGCTGCCACATTATCACTCCCCCTCTTAGATGGACAGGGGATGAGCTGACATCACATGGCATGGAATAATTTCAGTGTGGCTGTGAACAGTTCACAGTGACTTCAGTGGGATTTTTATTTTGCACAATAAGGCCCTGAATCTAGAGGGGTAGATGCAGCAGGGATCTTCTGTGAGGCCTATGTAATGTTACCCACTCCAAACACACAATGAAATTCATCCAGACTAGACTCAGCTGGCTGGAAGTTAAGGAATGAAGCCTTATATTCACAGCTTAGAACAATTTACAAGCAGATATTTACAATATATTACAAATATTTACAGAAATATACAAGTTAAAAGTGATACAGAAACAGAATACCCCTCCCAGAAATCACAGTACCCAGGAGGGGCTGCCAACCACTCTTCTACCTTCTTTCCACCCCCTTCTCTTATCCCAGAATCTGCCTTGCATACAAGGTGGGTTGGAAGGATTGGCAAGGGGAATTCAAAGCAGAACGATTAGTTGGGTTATACAGATCCAGCAAGAAGTAGTTAATATGGTAGAAACCAGGGAGAAACACAGACTGACTTATCTATGTTTGTGTCCTTGCTTTTATACATCCCAACAGACCTATGAGTGAATTAGATGCCACCATTTTTTTTCTTTTCACAGACTATAATCTATTTTTTCTCATTAAAATATTCATATTAGCCTCAAACCAGCACAGCCTATGAGTGACCCCAGCAGCTGAGGATACTCAGGGCTCTTCAAGGTCAGTAGAGCACCTCCCAGTACTTTGTCCTGATAGCAATGGACAAATTTCCACAGTGCTGATGATGAGAGGCCTGGCTATTATGCCCCACAAAATTGCTGAACAGTGTGGCAATGTGTCATCAAAGATATTACTGTGAACATTAAAGAAATTTGATGAGCTGGATTAAGCAGTGTTTTTTTTCCTATCAAAAGAGAGTAAGATGAGCAGACTCTATCACAGAATGGAAAAATGCCTTCTTAAAACCAAATAGAATATTCTTGTGATTATTTAGTTGTCCATCTTATCCCTATGAGTCTTCATAAATTCACTGATGCCTTCAAGCTTCAAGTAATGTGGCTCTCAAAGCTGTATTAGTCTCATAACTCAGTGAAACCCATGGGGGATCCTTAATACAAACAGAATCTTGGAAAATGTCATGGTCAGCATCAGAACGCCCAAAACTGCAGTAAAAATGGACAAAATTTATGGTAGGGAGTGTTTCAGCTTACAGTTAGCTATTAGATGGGATTGTTCATGTTGCCTTCTTCAGTGCAGAGCAATAAAAGTCAGCATTTTATTTACATCCATATGACGGAAATATCATTTGGGGAGCAGTTTGTTAAATAGCTGTAAATAGCTTTTTACTACCCCTTTTGCATTGCTTTATATCACTTTGTTTTCCTGGGGAAGAATGAACCTGTGCAGCAATGCTGCCTCCTGCTCCTGTGGCTGCAAAAGCCATCCTGTGGGTCTGGGGGATGTTGGAGGAGCAGGGCTTTCTGTGCCTCTGATGCATTTTTCTTCATATTGACATCTTAGTTCCTAAGACAACTGGAGAGGAAAACAGATGTGAATACTTTCCTCTATATTGCTCCTTCTTCTTTTTTGGTGCTCAGGACCCCAGTACGTAAGAACATATGAACTCTTGAGGTGCACTTATATCTTATCTCTTGATTTTCTGATTCTCCTTAACTTTTCATATGAGTTTTATGGTTGTATTTTCCACATAAGGCACTATTTGCCTTTTTCTTACCATTCTTCACCCAATTTCCAATTACATGTCCCTTCAGTCTCTGTGTTATATATATTTTTTCTTTGCTATACCAAATTTCTCCGTGGGCTGCTTTTCAGTACAGCATTCAGTTTATCACACATATACACACAAATTTCTCCCTAGCCACCCACCACCAACCCCTCCCCAACATCCCCCCCAAAAAAAGAAAAAAGAAAAAAAAAGATAGGGTAGTGTGAAATCCATCTTTTTCACAGTAAGACCTCACTGAACAAATATCTGTATCAGCAGCCTGATCCAACCTGTATACAAAGGGACAAAAGAGTATCTTAACATAAAAATAATGCTCTTTAAATTCAGTCTAGGTTTGTAAATATGCACACTCATATATGCATATACTATTAGATATACTGTCATTACAATGTTCTTTGACTTCAAATGGGAATGATAACAATGATGGCACAACTGAAATATTCCTCCCTTCTCATAAAGGAAATGTGACAGC
>VWZI01020362.1:49416-70337 GCA_013396835.1 Psilopogon haemacephalus | reverse complement strand
AGAGATTTTACTCTCAAGAGCTTTGGCAGAACTTTTTTTTTTGTTGTTTTTGTTTGTTTGTTTTTTTAATTCCTGTGGCACATAACCTTGTACCAATCTACAGTTTTTGTATTGGTCTCCTGAGCTGTACAGTAATGAAAACTTAGAACAGTTTATAACAACTAGTATAAATTTTATTAATTACTCCATACTGCATTATAGCACTACTAGAGGTCATAGAATCATAGAATGGTTTAGGTTGGAAGAGACCTCAAAGATCATCCAGTTCCAGCCCCCCGCCATAGGCAGGGACATCTCCCACTAGATCAAGATGCTCAAGACCTCATCCAGCGTGGCCTTGAACACCTCCAGGGAGGGAGCAGCCACAACGTCCCTGCAACTTGTTCCAGTGTCTCAACACCCTCACTGTCAAAAACTTACTCCTAACATCCCACCTAAATCTCCCCTCTGCCAGTTTAAACCCATTACCCCTCATCCTGTCATGACAAGACCTTGTGAAAAGTCCCTCCTCAGCCTTCCTGTAGGCTCCCTTCAGATACTGGAAAGCTACTATAAGGTCTCCTCGAAGCCGCCTCTTGTCCAGGCTGAAGAGCCCCAACTCTCTCAGCCTGTCCTCATAGCAGAGGTGCTCCAGCCCTCTGATCATCTTTGTGGCCCTCCTCTGGACTCTCTCCAGCAGTTCCATGTCCTTCTTGTGCTGGGTGCTCCAGAACTACACACAGCACTCCAGATGGGGTCTGATGACAGCAGAGTAAAGGGGGAGAATCGCCTCCCTTGCCCTGCTGGCAACACTTCTCTTAATGCAGCCCAGGAGACGGCTGCTGTCTGGGCTGCATATCACACTGTCGGCTCATGTTGAGCTTCTCATCCACCCAGACCCCCATCTCCTTTTCCTTAGGGCTGCTCTCCAGCCATTCACCACCCAGCCTGTATTTGTGCTTGGAATTGTGCCGACCCAGGTGCAGGACCTTACACTTGGCCTTATTGAATTTCATGAAGTCATAGCAAATGTCTTATCTCTTTGGTCCATGGATTGTACAAATCGCTAATAAAATGTATGCATTGACTCTGAGATTTTTAAATAAACAATATACAGTGTCAAAGGAAGAAAGATATGTCAGTTCTATCTACATAGAAAGAGCTAATAAAGAGGCTTACCAAGACTGAATGATCATCCACAGAGAAGTCTGAATTTGAAGCAAGTTTGTAGAACCTTCTTTTCTTCCAGTTCACACATCAAATATGGAAAGAGAAAAATATATAAAAATTGAATAACTGAATGCAATAAATGTATTTTTGTTAGAGTAGCAGAAAACAAAGAGGAAAAAAGTGCAAGTTTCTAAGTAAAGGCTTAATTTGTCAGTTGCTATAGACAAAATATATTGGAGAGATAAAATCCTCTGATCTTCTGAGACACAAAATTTTGCACACTCACAGTGCTTTTTGTAGCAGGGCAAATCTCACATAGTCCTAATTTTGGTAAAGGAAATTATATTTTCAGTTTTACTTTAATTCCTCTTGAATAGAGAAGACTGATTAGTCAATCTTAGTCCAACTGAAGAAGTCAGTTAAGATGTATTAAGATACAGCTGCACCACCTCAACATCTATATATACCTGTATCATGCATATATGATGCACCATGCCATGTATGTCAAATGCCTACCAATATCTGCCAAAAATACATATACTATGAAGTCAGATATGGAATGGGAGATCCATACCAAAATTGTGTTAGAAGACAAAAAAAGATAACATTTTGTGGACACCAATAGGCATACAAATACCAAACAGAAATAGGAGTATAAACAAGAGCAGATGCCATGTTTTAACTTGAATGACAGTGGGGAGTGCTCACTCTCTCCTGTAATTTTTCAAGCTGACAGAGAGGACTGACTCCAGCTGGATCAGATGTCATCCAATTACCAACCAGAAATCAGAACTGATACAGCTGCACAAACATCACCAAAGACAAGGAAGCCAGTAAGGGTGTGAAGGAAACATGAAGCAAAGCTGTTGCTTTAGGACTGTCTCACCAAAATGTACACAACTGTAAGTGATGATGAGGGACCAGCCTTCTCTCAGTGTAGTTGTACCTACCCTGTAATACCTGCATTGCTAAAATTAATTACAGGTGCAGGTGACAAAAACTTGCAACTGAGAGACTATGACACTGCAAATATTTGTGAGAAAGTATTCATATTTTTAACGGTAATTCATCTTAGTTTATGTTTCATCTGTGAGACACGCTTGGTTTTTCTTCAACTCCTACAAGATTGAGGGTAGGCCTGCCAGAGTATGCTGTGTCTCACATATGCAGAGTTCATGCTTGAGGGAGAAGTGGGAAGTGACATGAATATCCCTGTCACCCCCCATACTGAAACAACTACCTACCCAGACCTAAGATTTGAGAAACATTCATAAATCCCACGGGATATCTATAGCTTAATGTGCATTTTAGAGTTGTAATTCACTCAGTGGAAGCTGCTTTCACAATGGGAAACAATTATTTAAGAAAATACAATTTTCAAATGCTTGGCAAATAGTGACTATGTTTGAACATCAACATGGAACAAGCAGTGGTCCCAGGATACCCCTCCTTGTCTTGCAGGGCCAGAGATGGGGATGAAGTGAATGACATGCTTAAGCATTTGCAAAATATAGATTATAAATGATCTGTGAGATTTGTTTTTCCATAAATGCCTTGTTCCATAAAAATGTTCCATAGAGTTTGCAGTGAAACTCTGCCACCAAGACATTCCTTTATTTCAGTTTTTGCCAGACAAGGAGCTCTGATAAGGATTTTGGTTATAATGTAGACCTTGATATACAATTATACCCATAAAGTACTGTGAATTTTAATGGGACTATATAAGTGTAACTGAGGGCAGAATTTGGCTATATTTATTTTCCATATCTACAGTGAGGGCCTGGGAAAAATAGGATTCAAACAAAAAAAGAAAGTTTATGCATTCCTATTAAAAAAAACTCATTTGGTTACATAGCTTGGACAGCATTGTTTAGCCTGCTAATTTTTACTCTTTATCTTATAAATTAATAAATGACAGTTCTGAAGAATAGAAGCCAGAGTCTGTTAAGCTTTTCTGTAAAGGTGTAAAGTCTGGCAAACCAGGTCTTCACTCTCTTGCAAATAAAAGAAACCAAAACAAACAAACAAATAAAAAAAATTGATGAAACCATATGGAGAGAGGGAAGGTTGCATTATCTTAAGTTATGAGACAGAGAAAGGTTGATGGCTGGATAAAAGCGGATGAATGCATAGGAGCCATAGATCTGCCTCTTTTCTCTTGTTGTTTTAACATTACTTCCCATAGGGATTCTTTTTCTGCCAAGATTTTAAAGCAGATAGATTTTGAGGTTGTAAGCAATGAATACTTATAAGCCTAATTTTCACCAGACTGATATTCCATTTATACTCCATTTGCAATATAGTTTATGATATAATAATACTTTATGTATAATACCTTTATTGTGTTGCAAATACAGAAACCAGCTTTCATACCCAGGTGAGCTAACTTGATGAATATTTTTATTTTTCTTCTTTTATTTACATGATGTTTTAAAAATTGATTCAATGATCTGTTTGCCACTGAAAGCTAACAATAATGAAAGTGAGAAGATACCCTCAGCCATCAGCTAAGGCTATTACATGAAGAAAAAAATATAGTAAATTTTAAGTATTCCTCCTCCTTGTCTACCTTTCAGGAAGACTCCTTCCGCTTACAGGTAATGATCAGAAGAATTTACAAGTATAACAAATCAACATTTTGTTCATTCATTGTTTGGAGCATCCAAAAGTTTTGCATTCTGGATTTGCATGTTAAAAGTAATTTATTAAATTGCCTGTAAATTCTTAAAATTAGTTTGGCAGACTCAGTTTAGCACAATTAGTTTGACTGACTCTACCAGGCCATTGAAACCTTGCTGGAAAGCCTGTCATTTTCTATTCAAACATCAGCAATACTAGTTCATTTCTGTTGTCTATTCGTACACCTTTTTGAAATAGACTGACTGCATCTGACACTGTTATCTTGAATATTCCTCTATTCTTGAAGAATGAAAACTGCCAGACTGAAGCAAACATCTTGGCAGTGCAACCTGCTCATGTCAGTGGCTTAATGCTCACATTTACCTCTATGTAAGAATCTTGTAATGTATGAAAAAATGGATGCTTCAGAAAGCAAACTCCAAAGGAAAGAGCATTAAAAAAAAACAAACAAAAAACCAAACCAATAAATCTAAAAGCATTTGAAATTTTAGCAAATGCTAATTATGGCAGTGTGACTCAGCAGCACATTAATTTTCAGTCTGATGAAAATGCATGTATGTAGGGTTTGTTAATTACTATGCTCTGATGAAACTTTTCTCTGATCTTTGCTTCCTGTTGGTTATCTAAATGAAGAGATCTGGGATATCCTTTGACCTCTGAGGGCAACAAAATGAAAAATATATCTCTGAAAGGTTAACTAGCCTTTGGAAGTACAGGCCCTTTTCATTTTTCATAATACACTTTACATAGGCTGAGATGAAACCTTTTTGAGTCCATTAATCAATCATAACTCATTGCTAATTAAGGGCTAGGCATACCAACAAGAGCATTTCAGTTTTTCTATATTTAGTTTTGCAGCCACTCTGTAATTAGAGGATTATTCTGTGGAAAATTGATTATAAAGGAGAGGACCTCAGTGCTACAAAATGTTACAGAATATCCCACCAATAGAAAGGTGAGTAGGAAAGTCTCTAAAGTTAAGGGCTGACATTTCACTTCCTAGATGGGATACTTAGTTCCTTGGCATAGGTCAGTAATTATATAAGAGACTGGGTTCAGATTACAATAATTTCGTCTGAATTCTCTACACTCCAAAAGCTTGGGGAATTTGACTGATCTTGTTGCATAACACAAGAGGTCAGATGCAACAATTATTTTCCATACCTCACGAAGGCTGAAGTTCTTCTGATAGAGAGTTCTGACTACTCAGGGGAGGGGAGAGCACTTAGATTTTTTAAGTTGTAGCCATTGTATTATTGTTGTTTTGGGTTTTTTTTTGCAAATTGCTAAGTAGGGAAACTAATAGGCTTTGTTTAAATATATTCTGTTGGGTTTTTGGTTTTTTTTTCATTCAGAGGTCATAATTTTCTATAAAAGCACATATGTGAACTTTCTTAGCTTGGTTTACTTTTTTCAAATTTTTGAGGAATTAGAAGAGAAAAAGATTTTGAATAGTTAAATAGATCTAAAGCTACCCCCAACAGACATAAAAAGAAAAAAAAAAAGAGTAGATGGAAAATTGCTGCATGTTCTAGGACAGCTATCAGTTTCTCATATTAACCATCAGAGTGGTAGAATGCTAGCTTCTGTATGTTTACATACATTCTGTATGTTTACATGTTCTGTTTGTACATGGTAAGTTATTAATATGTATGTATGTGTATATTTTTGTGTGTATTGGCTTTTGAAATTTGTAAGTATTAATTTTCTTTCTTGAAAAAGTAAAATATCACATCAACACAATGACAAATTCTGCACTCATTCCATCTAAATGAGCCTTGAAAATACCTGAACAATTAGTAATGTATTTGTAGCACATTCCTATGTTTAGATTCATGTCTCTTCTCAATAGTGTCATAAATTGTAGGTAAGAGAAATGGCTTGGCACACAGTAACTTGCCAGGAAGTTAATTTGAAACAGTCAGCAATTCATCATCTACCTCTTCAGTCCTTAAACTTTTAATATGCCTGAAAAATTATTTAAATTGCTGACGGCTAAAGGTCTATCTCTCTTGTCCTTCCCCAGGTTTCTATTTGGGCTGATTTTTGTGTCTCCTTAACTGTTGTATCTTGATCGTCTCATCCTCAGTTAAGGCAATTTCAATTATTTCACTAGGGGGTTATTTGCAGGAAGAGTAGCGAATCTCATCTCATCTGGACGAAGTCTTGACTTTTGCTTTTAGCAGCTTTTGGCCCTGTGACTGTTTCTATTTGTAAAACTTTGTAGTCCAGTGTGAACCTGCCTATTCTGTTAATTTCAATTTTTGTTTAAGACTTCTCTAGATCAAATTAAACTAAGTTATTTTATAATGTACAAATCTGCATATGGTCCCAGTTCAATGCAGTACTTAAACACAGATCTAACAGAGATTCAAGCACTTTTCCCTAACCTGCTTTTATAAGTAAGCTCATCCACAGATCTAAGTGTCTTAGAATCACAGAATCATAGAATCGGTCAGGTTTGGAAGGGACCACAAGGATCATGTAGTTCCAACCCCCATTCCGTGCCCCAGGACACCCTACCCTAGATCAGGCTGGACAGAGCCTCATCCAGCCTGGCCTTAAACATGTCCAGGGATGTGGCCCCAACCACCCCCCTGGGCAACCCATTCCAGAGTCTCACCACTCTCATTGTGAAGAACTTCCTCCTCACATCCAATCTGAATCTGCCCACCTCCAGCTTTGCTCCATTCCCCCTAGTCCTGTCACTACCTGATAGCCTAAAAAGTCCCTCCACAGCTTTTTTGTAGGCCCCCTTCAAATACTGGAAGGCCACAATAAGGTTCACCTGGGAGCCTCCTCTTCTCTGGACTGAACTGCCCCAACTCTTTCAGTCTGTCCTCATAGGAGAGGTGCTGAATCAAGATTGAATTGCAACACATGAAAGGTAAATAATGCCAGAAATCATCAGAGCCTTACTAAAGCCCACGAGCCATCTGAGGATTCAGCCCAATGGCCTCTGCTGAATGACCCTGATTTCTGTAATTAACAACAATACAAGGTTGTTCCTTTGGATCTCCACTTTCTGACTAATGTTAACCATGCAAATACCTTTCAGAGCTGTTCATCTCCCTTTGCTTTTGCAGTCTAAGAATTAGCTTGATCTAACATAATTTTCTAGTGGTTTCTGTGGTTTCTTCCACAGTCAATAAAAATTGAGAAGTGTCTTTGAATGAAAACCTGGATGACTAGCCTAGTTTTACGAGGAATCCTGCTCCTTGCAGGAATGAACTCTGTGTCCTAAAATATTAATTTCTAAGTACTAATCTAGAATCACATTTTTAAGCATTATATTGTAATATAGTGAAAATGTTTCTAAGAGTTAATAAAGTATACAACATTTAATCAACTTATTTGAGCAATTCTGTAATCCAATATATGTTCTGAATTATTTATTTTAAAATATGAAATATGCAATAAAGACATCAAGAAACATAACAATTGGCAACATGTAGATGGCAAAAATGAACTTAGATTAGATACTGACGTGTACCAAGAAGCATTTAAAATTATTCATAAACCCTAATAAAACTTTCAAATTTCACAAGAAATTTAATCCTGCTCCCGCTGACTTGTCAGTTAGATCTATCACCTCTCTTTGTGGACAATCTGTTGGGTCAGTGTGTGGAAAAGGAGAAAGAAACCAAGGGGAGGGGCACATGCTTCCTTCAATTCTGCCTTGGAGACCAAATAATGTGAAATTCTTATGGATCATTTATATTAAAAAGATAGTGTAGTAAGAGAGGAATTACCAGATCAGTTCAGATTAGCCAGGTCTGACCAATGCCAGATATTTCACAAGGAAGTGTCTGCATGATGAATAACTATATATGTCTATATTTTAAAATAAATCTCACTAACGCCAAGGCCTTAATTTTATATTACTGGCATGAGATCAATAAGCTAAGCATATATTTCTCCTTTGAGATACTTGCCTATATTTTTACTACTTTTTTGTTTTATCAAATGCTAGCTATTAAAACAAAACAATAAGAATTAACAAAACCCAACAACCCCACAAAATCAAAAACTAACTAATGGATTAATCAAACAAAACAACAGCAATAACAAAACCCAAATCCACAAAAATACCCAGAAAAATCACTTCTCTTGGGAGTGACAGGAAAGGGGAATTTCCGTACTTGGAAACTATAAGGGATTTTAGAAATGCTTGAATCTGTCAGTTCAGTGCATAGTTAGGTCAGACAGTTTCGATGCTGCAATAATGAAATGTTTTGCTATCCCCTGAACTCTGCTGGTGACAATAGCATTCCATGCCTGGCAAAACTAGTAAATGTTTGAAGGCATTTCTTTCAAACTAAATTAGAGTATGCTTCCCAAAACCATGGGAGTAGTTTTGTCATAGTCTTGCTGGCAGTGAGATTTCTATGTGTGTGTATGTTAATGGTGGCGGAGTATGTAGAACTTGAAAGAATTATCTTTTTACTGTTTTAGGTCTGGACAGAGACTATTTTTTGATCTCTTTCTTTTTAGCATTTTACATATTACTCATCTAAAAAAAGCAATTCAATATTTTTTGTTCATCTAAATTCAGGTTTTAAAAGAAAGGATTGGAGACTGTTTAGGGTTTTGCAATTGGAAACACCTCAGATGAAGAGAGGGATTAAGGGAAGATGAAAGGACGTGTGAGATTCTTCACTTCCATTGCTGTTACCAAAGCAAGTACAAGATTCTCAGTCTTGCTTCTCTTGGGACTCCTTCATAAGCATTTTGGAAGATGTTCTTTTACAACATCCTGACCTCTTCCCAGCTTCACTCCAAATGGTCATTCTAGCGCTGGGTGTTCCTTTATAGGCTAAGAGGAGTCTATGTAGCAGCAACATCAAGTACAACCCCAGGTTTGGAAGTCTGGGTCCCTCAGAGCCTTACGTCAACCTCTCTGCTGCCATCCACTAACTTAGGTTTTCTCTTTTGCTTTATCTTTTAATAAGGACCATGACGTTTTTGAAGACTACAAAAAAAAAACCCAAAAAAAACCCAAAACCACCAAACCAACCCAACCGACCAAAACAAAATAGCTGAACAAAGCAAACATCTAACTTGACNTTTTTAATCAGAAAGATGACACAATTACAGTAATCACTTTGTTCTGGAAACACCATGCACAGAAATGCATCACATGTGACATCTGGACTTATTTAGGTACACCTAGCATTAGCTATTTGGAAAAGTCTGACAGTTCCAACAGAGTTACTCTTGATTAACACAAATGTAACATTTTTGTGCATTGTTTAACCCCATTATGGCTAGTGTGTTGAATACTCTCAAATTCTCTTTATGCTATTGCCTTGACTTAGGGCTGAGGATCCCATACCCAGGATACATAGAACAGATTTGTCCTGGACCTGATATTGGAACTCATCTACATAATTTATGATTTCCATTCTTTTAACTGCAGAAAGCTGTAACTCTGAATGTCATGGAGTTGTCGTGAAGGGATATACTCACACCTTCTCTGTGTTTCTCAGAAAATAAATGGACCCTCTCTCCATCAACAGTATTTTTGTGTTTCTTGAGAGCTGGTATATACAAGCACTTAATCTATAGAATGTTTATACATTTGCCTCTGTAAATTACATCCTTATTTCTCCATTATGGAGATACACTTTCGTTATGCTTTGGTACCTATGGCATACTCTTTTATGTCTTAGATAAACAACTCCACTTCCAAGAAGAGTGTCATAAAATGTTACAGAAACAGACACTTACATAGACAAGAGCTGGAATCTTTCTAGTGTAGATAGCCTTGGGATATTATTTTCCAGCCTCTAAAAACACTTATAAATGTTTTCAGTGAGGACACATTTGCATTAGCATTTCTTTACATTATTTCTGCAAATGAATGCCATACACCCCATGCCCTGGGAAGCTCCCTTTTCTGCATACTACTGTTCTACGCTATAAACAGCTGTGACGCTGAGGCTAAAGGAGTGCATGCCAAGCTGGATGTACACAGTAGACATTTTTACAAGATGCATCAATTTTTTGGAAGTGCTACCTATGTGGAGGTGTTTGCAGAGGTAATCCTGTATCTTTAGATTTGGCCAAAGTGAGTAGTTACAGATAAAAGTCATACTTCAGGGCCGTTGCTAGACATAAGCTCTCCAATTCACGTTCCTCACTTAAAGCTTTTTTTTTTTTTTCTTTCCCTTTTCCCTTCTTCCTCGGGGCTTTGCCGTGAGTTATAAACAATGTAAGTTAAATTATATTACAATCTTAATGTGACCCAAACATTAATTCTTAAGCTGCTGTTTTGTACTTGTTTGACATTTAATATATATATATATTTAAAATCTATAGTGATAATTCATACTATCATATAACAGACAGTAGTTAAAACAAGTTAGAGGATGTGAGTTAGTTAATTTTTTTTTAAATAAATGTGGGATTTAAATGGGAGCAAAAATGGACATGTGATCTGCATATGTTTAGACAGGAGGCAAACACATACATAGAATGAATCACAGAATCATATAATGGTCTGGGTTGGAAGGGACATCTAATGGTAAGCAGGGACATCCTCAACTAGATCAGGTTGCTCAGAGCCCTGTCAAGCCTGACCTTGAATATCTCCAACAATGGGGCCCCGACCACCACCCCAGGCAACCTGTTCCAGTACTCCACTAGCCTCATAGTAGAGAACTGGTTCCTACATCCAATCTATATCTGCTCTGCTCTAGTTTGAAGCCATTAGCCCTTGTCCTGTCACCACAGGCCTTTGTAAACAGTCTCTCTCCATTCTTGTTGGCCTCCTTCAGGTACTGGAAGGTTGCTAATAGGTCTCTCCAGAGCCCCCTTTTCTCCAGGCTGAAGAATCTCAGGTCCATCAGCCTGTCTTTGTAGCAGAGGACCTCCAGCCCCATGATCATTTTCAAGGTCCTCCTCTGGACCCGTTCCATCCTTCCCATACTGAGGGCTCCAGACTGGATGCAGTACTCCAGGCAATATGAGAGTGGAGGAAAGTGCCAGAATCACCTGTCTGGATCTGCTGGATGCAACCCAGGATGCAATTTGTGTTCTGCACCGCAAGCTCACACTGTTTGCTGTCATCAGGCTTCTTGTCCATCAACACCACCAAGTCCTTTTCCATAGGGCTGCTTTCTATTACCTTCTCCCTCAGTCTGTATTGATAGTGAAGGTTGTTCTGGCCCAGATGCAGAACCCTGCACTTGCTCTTGTTGAATCTCATGAGGTTCACCTGGACCCACCTCTCCAGCTTGTCCAGATCTCTCTGGATGACATCCTGTCCTTTTGGCATATCAACAGAACCACTCAGTTTGGTGTCATCTGCAAATCTACTGATGGTGCACTCAATCCCACTGTCTGCATCACTGACAAAAGTATTAAACAGGTCCCAGTACAGACCCCTGAGGGATATCACTTGTTGCTGCTCTCCAGACAGACTTCAAGCCATTGAACACTACTCTCTGGATGTGACCATCCAGTCAATTCATTATCCACTGAACTGTCCAGCCATCATATCTGTGTCTCTCCAACTTGACAAGTAGGATGTTTTGGGGGACCGTGTCAAAGGCCTTGAAGAATTCCAGGCATGGAGGTGAGGCTGATATGTTTGTAGTTTCCAGGGTCCTCCTTTCTGCCCTTTTAAAAAGTGAGTGTAATGTTTCCTTTCTCCCAGTCACCAGGGACATCATTTGACCACCAGGATTTTTCAAATATCATGGAGAGTGGCTTGGAAAGTACTTCAGCTAATTCAGCTGAAGTAATATTATACTTAAATGCTGTTTGTATTTTTTCTGTTGCAGTTACTTGCCTTCCTTTTTGCCCCCCTGTATCCAGGACTAGAATTACAATCACTGATACAATTTACTTTATCCTTTTCTGCCCCCAGATTCAAGCAAACTGTTGATATCAGCTGTAATTGCTTCTTGAATTAATGTCTCTGTGTCATTTTGGACTGAGAGAATAATTACCTCTTACATACTGTGAAGCTGGTTGTTCCAAAGTGATTATTTAAGCTCCTGAAACAATGCTTCTCCAAACAATTTTCTACTATAATAACTGGCCTGTTTCTATGCATGCAGTCATTTCCTGTATGATTCTGTTGTCAGGCTTAGTTGTTTCTTTTGTTGTTTCTTTAGTTGTTTCTTTGGTCTCCTTTGGCAGAGATTCAATTCTCTCATCATTATCAGAAAATCAGGAATCCAGCTCCACTAATATGTTTGAATTATGTGGACTAAAATTAGCAGTTTTCCATAATGATCCTACTTCTTAAAATCACAAATACATCTCTTACTGGCTGGGCCTTAGCTATTCAACAAAGTGGGCCAGAGACTGGGAATCTGTTGCCACTTTCTGCAGTTTCAGTCTTCTCATGCCTGTCTGTGACACTGTTCACAGCCCTAAGCATCTGCCTCTTCCTGTAGTAGGGAACTAAATGCCAGCACCTTGAGCAGCATTAGAAAGAATTTGAGGAGTTTTTAAGGGAAGAATGGTGCTAAAGCCTGAAATGTGGGTGCATGGACATGGTCCATTGAAATTTCATCCTTCATGCTTTGGCTCCCCTGGTTCCCTCATACCACCTTTAACAGAACAAACAAGATCTTTTCTAAAGTAGTGTTGCCATGCCATATTTCCCTGTTGAGTATTTTTACGTGTTTGTATTTTCCTACATGGAACATTTGGTATTTTCTGCTTGTTGATTTTGAAAAATGTATCTAAAGATAATTTAAAAATCACACTCCCTTCTCTGAAGGACCACTACATTTTCTTCACACTCTGCAGTCTAGTGTCACATAGAAAGACCATTCAAACATTACAAACAAACAATACCAACCCCTCCCCGCGCCACCCCCCCAAAAAAAAAAAAAAAAAAAAAAAAAAAAAGAAAAAAAGAAGCAAAAGCACAAAGAAACAAACAAAAAGGAAAAAAAAAAAAAAACCATAAAACCTCAAACCAACCAACCAACCAAAAAACCCGCAACCAATCAAAAATACTCAAACAGAATAAGTCAGTTGTGGAATTACAGAGAACTGTCCTGGCATTTTGATAGATCCTTGGCTGGCTAATTAATAAGCACAGTTGTTGAACTATGCATTAGCATATAATAGCAATGTAGCTAATATTAATTTTAATTAATTTGCAGGACTGTCATGCAGGTTATGCAAAAAAAAAATCTTGTACAGATACGTCACTACTTTTTAATCTTTCATATAGGACTTTGTCAAAAGAAGTGTGACTTCTTGGGAACTATTTTTCTTCAGAAACTCATAGTAGCTATTTTTATCATTTTATTAAATTGCAGATACTTCAAAATAGTTTTCATTGACTTATTTCCTGCAATTTTCATAGCTTTTTTAATTTGCACTAAGCAAAGATGGGCTGTTTCTTTTTCCCCTTTCAGTTTTCTGAAATATTCCCCACTGGCAACAATTTTGCAAAGATAATTGCTCCTAATGCAGGTCTAGAGGGTGCAATTAATCATATGGTAAAATAGATAGCAGTACTGTATAATGTCAACTAGTATTCATAGTTCACACTTGCATTTACAAATATCACACAGGTACTTAACATTTTCATTGTTTGGGTAACTAAATTTAATGTAAAAATTACATAAATTACCTGCAGAAAGATGGAGAGATCTCAAGTAGTGAAACTGGTTTCCTCACATTTCACTTTTGCAACACTGTGTTGCTAATCAGCAATTCATTTGGAATATGTTTATATTATTGACATTGCAAGAAAACTGTCTTTAAGAAATCTCCATCTGCATCTCTTTTTCATTTTAAAAAATCCTATTCAGTATTCCTTTAAGAAATTCTACAACCACATAATCAGCTTCAAGTGTTTGTTAAAGTCCTATTCAAGACCAGAATGTATTTAAAAGCTTTCTTGTAGTGGGACCTAATATTGTGATTGGTTAAACAATAAAGGAGTTTTCCACAGTAAAAATAGAGCATTCTGAGCTTAATTTATTGTAAAAGAATCATAACCTGAGATTTCTCTGTGGAATTGTCCCACTAGTTGTCTGGAGATTTAGAAGCAGCTTGTATTCAACAAGGAATAGTATATGGTATTTCAGCGTTAAAATGAAAGCCACATTAAACATCAGGTCAACTTTGTCGAGTCAGTCAAACTACCCAAAATAGTGTATCAACTCACTAAACTCAGACTTTTAAACATTTATAAATATCTCAGTAATCAGACTTGCATACTAATTATCAGTCTCACAAATATTTTTGCGAAAGTTTAAATCCTCTAATGTATCACAGATGCACAGCCTGTAACATGGCTGTGTCCTACCAAGATCCTTTCTCTGAGGTTTGCTTTTTTACATCTGCATCACTCATTCAGTGATTGAGCCCCTATTCATAAATGAGAAAAATTTGTATTCATCCAAGTTGTTGTTACGACTATCATTATTTCACGATGTATGTGTGTAGGAAATTTACTGGGTTTCCATTTAAAATCATTTATAACTACAAGCTACTGCTCTTTTCTTCATGTCTTCAGGTTTTAGTTGAGAAGCTTAGTTGCTATTAACACATGTATAATTTAAGAAGTGTTTACTTTCCTGCTTAAAAATGGCACCAGAAATCTCCAGTATTTCACTGAGCCATGAAAGCGATTGTCCCTTGAAAGATAGGTGTTAAGGGTTTAACAGTATAGGATGCAGAAAACAGATACACATATGAGAATTAAAGCAAAGACATAATTTGAGACTGCAGATAAGATATGAGTTAGAAGCAGGCACATTAGCACAAAAATGTAAGCTAAGTAGTCTGGGAAGACCCCTAAACTCAAGCTCATAAAACCTGTGGTGTGGTCATTACAACACTAGTACACTGCTGTGGGATTATAGACACATGCAACCAAATTTCTGAACCTGATTTACACAGCCAATATGAACCCATCTTCTCTACTAAACCTCATAGAATAGAATACAATGTGACCTTGAACTTGGCTGAATCTAGCAGGTGCAAGTGTAATACAAACTAATAACAGGAAGCAAATATTGTCATTTTCTATATGTTTCTAGTATAGTACTTTTACTTTTCTTCTAATACTAGGTTTGTAAATGTGGTGGTTTGTCCCTGGAAGGGGGCCAAATGTCCACCAAAGTTGTTCTATGACTCCCCTTCCTAGATGGACAGGGGAGAGAGGAAAATACAACAAAAGGCCAGCAATAAGGTAGAAGCAATTTAATGATGTCAAGCACAAGCAAAAGACCAAGCACAGATACAAAAGCCAAGAGAGATGTTATTCTCTACTTCCCACCAGCACCCTGTGACTGGTCACTCCTGGGATGCAGGGGTCTAACATGCATAGATATTTCTCTGAGGGAGAGACACCATAGACAAATATCCACACACTTCTTTCACTTAGTTCTTATATCTGAGCTGGTGTCATACAGCATGGAATACCCCTAAGTGTACTCCTGGGTCAGGGAAATGTTGGAAAAGCACAGCCTGTGTGTTTGTTCAGCAATAGCCAAAACACAGGTGTGTTATCAACACTCAGCTATATCACTGCAAAACACAGCACTAGAAGGATGTTCTGAGGAGAATTAGCTCCAGCTCAGCCAAACCCGATACAACAAAACATTACTTTTATCGAGTCAGATGCAAAAATTACATTTTCCATTTTCAAAATTATCAGATTCAACTGAGTGATCTCCCTTGTGACAAATAATGAGAGAATATTTCTTAAGTCAGTTTTATTTCCTCATTTTCTGTGCTCATCAATCCTAGAAATGTATCAATTATGCAATATGCACTTACACATTCAATGGAAAATACAGGAATTAATTTAATACCAAGAAGGACCAAATAAGATTTGAATCCTTTTATCTCTGATGGCATTGACTGGTGTAAAGTGTCTGTCACAAATGGGAGGAAGAGCTGTATGAATTAGAGACCCATATGACCACACCCAAAACTAGATTTACATGAATCTCTTTTAGAGAGTGCAAACAGCTTTCTTTCAGCACCAATTCCATCTGTGATGTTTGAGCTTTTAAAGAAACTTCATAGAGGACATCCTTCTCTGAGCAAATTTAGTTATTCTCAGCTATAGAGTCTGAGGATTCTTGTAGTCTTTTACCTCTGTATAGAAGAGAGCAGTAAGATTTAATCAAATAAAAGCAACGATGGACACACTTATGAAATTTTACTGAAGCCTTCTAGAATTGTACATCTGCTGTGGATTCTTAAAGTTTCTTCTAAAAGGTCATTGCTTCCTTGTAAACTATATAGGAACAATTACAAAAATATACTTTAAATTTGCTTCTCTTAATTGTAAAGACAGCAAAGCAGCTGCAGTTTTCAGAAGTACCTTACTCAACCAGACTGTTTCTACTGAATTTAGTGGAAACAAAGTCCAGCTGCTACTGGACAAGTTTGAAGGTCACATATGAATATTCAAAGTTTGAAAAATAGTCTCTTCAGGTCTAACTGTTAAATTTAACCTATCCAAGGGGATTACCAGATTAATGCTCATTTTCTGTTCTAGCGAGACTTGTATTCACTCAATTGCAAGCATCTAAACCTTAGGATTTTTCTCTCTTTGTCATTTCAAAATCAATTGGCAGCAAGTCTATGTGTTATAGGGATCTGAAATCAAAACATGCTATCAAGCTCAGGGCTACTAAAGATACCAGAGAAATATTTAGCCTGTCAGCTTTGTTTCTTTGCTGTCTTTGTGAAATACAGTGTGCTATTATGGCAAGGACAGACCCATCCTTTGATGGGTTTTCCACAGATTTGAGTAAAACATTCCTTCATTGCTCCAGTGAGCAGTTTATTTGGCTTTATTTCTTCCAGATAGTGGTGCGTGTATATTGCTTTCCCTCAAGGCAATGCTCTCTACAGGCAATGGCCAGTTTAACTAGGGATTTGGACTCTGGGAAGTTTTCTGCAGAGCAGATGATGAACGTTTGAGAGCAGCAGAGAGGCCTGCCCATGACAGAAGTGGACTGAATTAATAGTTAGCAGAAAAAGACAGAAATACAGGGACTATGGAGAAAATGTGTGAAAAAATTTATCTTTATTAATATACTCTATTACTCACTGTATCTAAACCACCTAGGCTAGCACCTATCAACCAGCTCTCAGAGACAAGGCATTAGGACCACATTCTGCAACGGGAGCAGATTGTGGCATCCACCCTATTTTCCTGTTTTTTCACCCCCAATGTGACTCTCTGGAGGACTGTTGCTCTGCACCTTGATGAAAACCTGACTGCCTACAGCCACAAATACCACATGACTGAGGGCAGAAGACATGCATGGCACACCCATGGGCGGCAGCAAAGTCAGCCAATGCCTCAAGGGGTCTGCAATAGGAGCACACCAAAGACAGAAAGCTCTGCAGCATGCTGGTGAGGTGGTCCACAGCTCCTTAGCTGCTATGAGCTTATTTCTGAGTTTGGATAATAAAACAGCTCAAAGAAATACAGAAGTGTTGCTTAGGAAATACTAGTGAGATGAAAAAACAAAACAAAACCAAAAACCCAACCAAAAAAGAAAACCCTGAAAAATAATCCTTTTTTAAAAAAAGGTTTGTCTTCAAAAGAGGCTAAATGGCAGAGGTGTTTCTATTTTTCATGAAAAATGCTAGGCTCCCAATTTAGAAAAACATATTACTACTCATTGTATCTATATGGTTATCAATTTCAACCTGTGCTGTGGAAAAAAAACATACATGCAAGAAAAAGTGAAGACATTTTTCAATTTGCCTACTACATCAGGAAACGCTCTGGATCAAACCAACAATAGGTGTTTATGCTTTTTAGTCTCCTCCTCCACACTTGCTCCTCAGACATTCACACTTCTTTCTGCCATCTCAAAAAGGAACAACAGGAGTATCTAATTTAGCATAGAACATTGGAAACAGCTTTAAATTATGTATTTAATTTTATAAATCAGTTACTATTTACTTCACATAGCAGTCAGGAAAAAAAAAGAGATAGTTTTCCTTCTTTCAGCCTATAATTTTGTGATTCAAATTTCTTTGAAAATGTCAAAAATACAGGTTCCATACTGTGCTGGTTTTGGTCCAGACAGAATGTAGGATTTTCCCCGAAAGGGGTAAAATAACAACAGAATTTGGAATTTAAATGAAAATAATATTTACAAAAGCAAACAAAAATACAGAATGTTATAAGAGGAAAAAAAACCCTAAAATATACAACCCAGCAAAGGCCCTGTCCCTGCTGGACCAGGCTCAAAACAGGCCCCTATTCTGAATGAGCCAGAGGTAACTTTTACCTTCCAATATCAAGTCACTTTTCTTTGAAGTATCTTAGCACTGGTATCTGCTGCTGCTAACCTTTTAATGTCCATCACATCCCTGGACAGCCTGCTCCAATGCCTGATAACCCTTTCTGTGAAGAATTTTTTCCTAACATCCAACCTGTACCTTCCTTGGCACAAAGACCTTGTTTCCTCTTCTCCTGTCAGTCACTTGTTTGCATGTGAGAACAGACCAACACCTGCCTTGCTCTAACCTCCTTTGAAGTAGTTGTAGGTGACAATGAGGTCTCCCCTCAGCCTCTTCTGAAGACTAAACAATCCCTGTTTCCTCTGCCATTCCTTCTAAGACTTGATTTGAAGGCTCTCCACTGGCTTAGTTGCTCTTCTTTGGACATGCTCCAGCACCTCCATGTCCTTGTAGTGAGTGGCTCAAGGTAAGTGAACACCTTGCAGGCCTGATCACCCTCTGCGGCAATCCTACTGGGCCAAATACTGCAGCATCCCAGCCAGAAAGTCACCAAAACTCCCTTCTTTTGCACGCTCTTGTGACATTTTCTGGTACCCAACAAAGTGACATGGAAATGGTCAGCAGTCCCCACTATTAAACACACGATGTGAAAAAAATTGCCCCAACCTGATTTTTGTCAGGTTGCAGGAAAATAAAGTTATCTTTTCCTCCCAGACCTCAGTATATGAGCCTGTATGTCCCATGCTAGATACACTGTGCTGTGGGCTCGGATATACTTCAGGGTGTACTGTGCTACATCCCTCACTCCTCTAATCTATCACTTGTTGTGAACTGTTCAAGCTTTATATTACACCATTTGTCTGGTCTGTCACTTCCTATAACCTGGAAACTGCTACTTCTACTTACTTTTAACTATGCTGCCATTCAATTTGCTTTAGACATTTGCATCCAGTTTCTATCTGGAGTAATTTTAACTGTTTGTGGATAACAAAATTTGAAAGGAATATGATTTTCTTATATTTCATTCTAAGATAATCCATTGTGGTTTGCTGCAGTCATCTGCTCCTGTTGATTTGCTGCCATACAGATTATTTCATTACCTGTAGATCATCGTTATTACCATAAAAAAAAAAACAAAAAAAACCTGCCATATCAATTATTCACCCTGTTGCATATTGATCTGAAGTCTCCTTAGCAGCTGATCTCCTGTGGCATATTTCATCCCAAATACAAACCTAACAGAGTTCACTGTAGTCATGTAAAAGATGAAACTGGCTCCTGTGGCATACTGATCTCCTGCCAGTACATTTATTGAGATGCCTACTGATTGTGCAATCATCTAACAGATTTAGTTCCATGCTAGTTTACAGCTCCTGTGATTCGTGATTCTGCTAATACTGATTGGCCCTTTGTCATTGTTATTTATACCTTCCTCCTTATTCTCTGTGATTTCCACAGTTATTATTTTTTTTTTAATTGGTTCTGTTTCTATATGCCCATTCAACTTTTGTTTTCCTTCCTATCTTCTAACCTTTCTCTATCATACACCTGCCCTCCTGTACATTTCTGGGTTACATAATCACCTTTTCTCTGCTACTGTAGATGCATTAAGGACCTGCAAGTCCTTAAGGCACCTCTCTTTTCCTCACATCAGGCATTGGTATCTAATTTTCTCACTCTTTACTTTTGCTTTGCGTTTCTTACTCACAACTTGCATTTTGCACTTACTGCCAGGAATGTTCTCTCTGTCCTCCTTTCTGACCCTTTTGGAACCTTATTCTTATTCACCCCACCAACTTCTTCCTGATTATCTCTGGTACAAAACACGGCCCAAGCATACATTCAATGTTAATGTACAGAAATGCTTTGCAAATGTCTTGGCAGGTCTAGGATATCTCATCTTTTGGGAGGTAATGACCTCCTTCCATCATATAAAACCTTTAGATAATGCTTGAAGAAACACTGTAATAAGGTAGGAATTATCTAATTTATACATGTGGTCTGTCAGAAATATCTGGATTCTGCTAATGCATATACTTTTCCAAATCACTGTGATTTTCTCAAATCTTGTATAGTTTATCTTATAAAGTATACATAAATGTAAACAATTTGACACCAATAACTATCAAAATAAAAAATTCCCTGACAATTCAGGGCTGACTGAACTGATGTAAGATTGATTTTGAGTGAAAACATAAGCCTTTGGGATCTGCATTGATGTCTCTGGCAATGTCTGATCAATAAGTTAAAAGCAAATATTTGTGCTCTTGAGGAATTAATGCTCATGCTACCATGGCTCAAGCAGCAAAACCTTTACCAGTCTCCTGATCTAAAACACATTGGCGCCATTGTCTTCTCTGTACCAGAGATTTGCTCCATTCTTCTCAGGAACTGCATTGTGTTCTGAGTCACATTGGCTTTGCAGGAAAATTCCCTTGGCCCATATATGAGATTCTTCTGCAATCTGCACTTTGATTTGTTGTACTTTTTGTTCAAAAGCTGGCAATAATTCAAATTAACATCAACAGACAGCAAATGAGATTGTCCAGCATCAAAGCAACCTTGTATTATCATGTGTAAAATTTCCTAGAAAATAATAGCTCAGCGTGTGACTGGAAGACTTATCTCTTGCCTAACAGTCTCTTTTCTGTAATCACTACTTTAGGAACATGCTTCAACCCTCTTTATAGTGGGGGGTGACAAGATAACACAAACGAAGGGACAAAAATTGACATATACAAATAATTAGAGAATTTATGGATATTTATTTCAATTAAATTACATAAAAGCACTAACACTTTTATTTTGTGGAAATACATTGTTATCACGTTGGGTTTAAAACTTCCTTTCCTTTCCTTTCCTTTCCTTTCCTTTCCTTTCCTTTCCTTTCCTTTCCTTTCCTTTCCTTTCCTTTCCTTTCCTTTCCATTC
>VWZI01020362.1:31969-48670 GCA_013396835.1 Psilopogon haemacephalus | reverse complement strand
TTCCCTTCCCTCCCCTTCCCCGTCCCCTTCCCCGTCCCCTTCTTTGTTCATGCTACTGAGCCAAAATAGGTAGTGATAATTACTGACACTCTTTGCTTAAGAAATGACTAATACAGAGCTGCTGGGAATGTGCTGGAAGGACTGAAGAGGATCACAAGCACTCTGAGGAATGCTTGTCATGGTGGGAACTCTCTGTGCCTGGATGAGAAGGTCAAGAAGGAGATGCCTATTAATATTAATTACTACTCTGGGGTTGAGAGGGAGAGAGGGTGATTGGACATAGTTTCACTGCCCTCAATTAATACTGCTTGATTCATTTACTGCTTTCTTTATCCTGGGAAAAAAAACCCAAACCAGTTTAAAGTCTTTGAACAGCACTGCTCTTACATATATCTCACTGGTGAGTAAATACAAGAAAGCACCAGGGCAGAGGTTTAGGGAAATAGGAGCTCCAAAGAGAAACTCACAGACAATCCAGTTTATTGCTATTTAAACCTAATTGTATTAAGATGAGGTGAAGGGTGAGCACTAGCTCAGATGGTGCTGCCTCAGGGAGCCAGTGCCCCTGCCAGAGTGCCAGAAGGGCTGCACTCAAGGGCAGGCTGCTCCCCACACACCCTTTGCTATTACAAAGCTGTTTAGAAATGGTCTGACTTGTGTTTTATGAGAAACTTAGCCTGGAGATTACTGGGGAGTTAATGAGGGTTAAGCAGCTTCACCTCAATACATCTCTTCTTCCTGAACAGCACTTTAAACTTGGCCTCACATGTATTCCCTGACCAGGAATTTTTATTCAAGTGTACTGACTGGATGCTGGAGTTCAAGCATCATCTGTGATTGACTGAGGAGATGTAATTGTGCTGACTGCATGCCACTGTGAGTCTGTGGAGGGGAGAAAGAAAACATGAGGAGAGAATGATACAGTGAAGCAGAGTTAGGTAACTACTGAATTTATTTAAGCTCCTGGCCTGAGGGAGTGAGACATCACCAAAAATATCAGATTATTGTAATTTATTATTTTGTGACAGTCACTCTGTTTCATGCAATCTAGGATGATGCAGGATGAAATAGACTCTGCACCTATGACTTCTGTTAAGGAACCCTAGAAATGGATGCTGGCATATGTTGTCCTGGGACCTGGACCTGTGTGTTTGTATTGCTGACAGCAAGTCGTGCCTTCCCTTGCTTCAGAAAACATGGACTGCTACTGAAGAAGGTGGCTGTGCTGAATACAGACTGTTGGGGGCTGTCCAACAGGGATAGGTAAAAGAGATCTGGAAATTTGGTTAACTTGAGCCTTTCCACAGGGACATCATCCAGTTCACTCAGACTAGCATCCAGGCCACATTTGCAGAGGAGACTTAGAGCTTGCCTTAAGGTGTATGTAATACAGCAACCAGACCCAAAACTGCAAAGTTTAAGCTCAATTGTCTGGCTGAGGATTAACCTCTGGTGAAAGAGGGGTCATCTGAGCACATGGATTGACAGACCACTGTAGTCACAGGAGAAGCCAGTGACCTTGGTGCAGAAGAGCCACCTTGCTAAGGCAAGAATTAGCCCACCAAAGAATAACAATTTTTCAAGTGACTTTTAGAGAACTAGTTTCATTCAAAGGAACAACAGCTGGAGAACTTTATTCATGAACAACAGTTTTCCTTGTTTTCTTTAGCTGACTTATAGAAGCATTGAGTAGGTTGGTATTTCATCACACTAGGAACCACAATTATTCTGTCACCTGTGAATGTGGAAGAATATATTTATATCTCCTAAATGTGTTTTGTTTGGGACTTTTTGTTTGTTAGAATTTTTGTGGGGTTTTGGGTTTTTTTGGGTGGTGGTTTGGTTTTGTGGTGGTTTGGGGTTTTTTTTTGTGTTTTTTTTTTTGTTTTTTTGTTTTGTTTGTTTGTTTGTTTGTTTGTTTTTAAAGTGTCCTTAATGAATTATAACCTGTAGAATTCAGTATTTCAAAATACAAATTGTGATGCAGTTGCAGCATATGTGTTTCCATAAGAAGAAATTTACACTTTGAAGATCACTAACTTCTTCACTGTTGTGTTTTTACAAAAACATATGTTTAGTTGCTATCCTTTACTCCCTACTATTATGTATTAAGAGAATACATCATTCGTATTGGTCAGGATATATTAAGATTATATCACAGCATTCAAATTTTTCATTTTATTTTTTAGTTAACAATGCAATAGCAAGGCATTTAACATCAAATATTTAATGAAAGCAAATAGGCCAAACATGAATAGCAAGCCTTCTAATGAATATATCTGAATAATAAAAATCCCTGTGGAGCATAAAGGCAGATAAGTTATTTCTTTCAATTGAATTTTAATCCTGACTGAAAAAAAAATATTATAAAGGTTTTCCCTTTTAACACCTGGTTATCCATGAAACCCAGATAAAAGAGCCTTTATGCTTAATATTACAGAATCATAGAATTAGTCAGGGTTGGAAGGGATTGCAAGCATCATCTACTTCCACCTCCTGGCCATGGGGAAGGACACCTCACACTCGATCAGGCTGTCTAGAACCTCATTCACCCTGGCCTTAAGCACCTTCAGGAATGGGGCTTCAACCACTACCTCCCTGGACAACCCATTCCAGGGTCTCACCATCCTCATGGTGAAGAACTTCTTCCTAACCTCCAGGTTGAATCTACCCATTTCTAGCTTTGTTCCATTCCCCCTAGTCCTATCACTACCTGGCATCCTAAAAGGTCCCTCCTCAGCTTTCATGTAGGCCCCCTTAAGATACTAAAAGGCCACAATAAGGTCACCCTGGGGCCTTCTCCTCTCCAGACTGAACAGCCCCAAGACCCTCAGTCTCTCCTCACAGGAGAGGTGCTCCAGCCCTCTGATCGTCCATGTGGCCCTTCTCTGCACACATTCCAGCACATCCTTATACCTCTTATAATAGGGCCTCCAGAATATCTGGTCTATAGTAATATTTGATTAACATATTCAATGGAAGGACACTTACAATGTGATCTCCATAATGTCAGAGAGAATGGAGCATCAGAGGGGCTCCTTTAATTTCTGGTGAAACTCAGAACAAAACAAAATGGAAGAGACCTGGTTCTGAAATGTCATCATAGGTTATCGTCTCCCCCCCAGCTCTAATGCATTTCTGCTAAAACTTATAGAGAAGATGGGATTAGAAGTTCTACTATTCATTATTTATTTTTCTTTCTTTGGGCCTTGTTTTAATCTCCTTTCAGTGATTCTTGGAAGGAAAGACAATTTTTAAAATAGCAGAAAAAGCCTTTCATTGATTCAACCACAAGTGAAAGTAGAAACTTATTTCTCTTCTAAATACCAGCTGTTCTCAATTAAAGGCATATTTCAGCACCGTTACTTGCTAATTTTAAGGATTGCTTTTATTTTGATCATGAAACACTGCCAGATTAAATAAGGAAAGTCTAGTTCTTGGAAAGGCTACAGAAGCTAGGAATTTTTTTGTTGAATATCTTGAAGCAGTTTATAGCCTCACAGGAGAAATTGCCATTCTGTCAGCATGTCCAAGATTGGGTGATGTGTACCAGTTCTATCCTTAATAAAGTCAACATATGCCTTAGAAATTAAATTAGTGTAAATGATGCCTAGACAGTCCAGATAATTTCTGTGCTGCTCTGTTTTAATCTGTTGTTTGAAGGTGTCAGTAGAAAGTTAATTACCATTACTTTAATTATAAACATTATTTTTTATTTCTTCCAACCTTCTCCATAAAATGTCCTACGATTTTTAAGAAATTTAGAACTGTTAATTTACTGCATGACAAAAGCTACATTAAAATTAAACCCACTCAGTGCAAAAGCAGACTTAGGACAAACTCCAAGTTTCATAAAGGATTACAATATTTTCTCCTTTTGCAGATGTGGATGTCAAAACAAGATGCTTATTTGTAGCATCCACAAAAGCACATGACTAAAAGCCAACTTCTTGTTTTGGCTGCAGACAACATCAGGCATGTTAAACCATCCTGCAACATGGGTAGGATGTTAAGATCTATTGATTTGGCACTGCACTTCTTTGAGCGAGATATCAAAAGCAACAACAGAACAACTCTTAGGATGGTTAACAAAAACAGTGCGTTTAGAAAATATCTAGTCTCAGCGTGAAGGTGACAATGCATTTCCTAGAGACTCAGAACATTGTCAGGCTCTGTTAACAGCATTCATCATTGTATAGNAAAAAAAAAAAAAAAAAAAAGCATTATTTATTAGAAAAAAAAAATCAAGATCAATAAGTTGAATGTAAAAAAAATATACAAACATGCACAACACACCTGTTTTAAGAAACAAAGGAAAATAGATATTCTGAGATTTAAAAAATTTTGTATTCTTATGAGATGAGAAGAATTTTGATTAATAATGGATTGATTTCAAAAAAGAAATGACAGCTCAAAAAGTGTTTGAAGAGAAATATACAGCCTGATATCAGCTTTGAAAATCTGCAATGTACAAATCAAAGAGGATATACCATATCAGACACTGAACAGAGAAATAGTTGCATGTAGTTCTGCCTGGATTATCAGTGAGCCAGGAATACCTTTTCATGGTGACAAGAAAAGCAGATGCTGTAGCTGGCACTATCACCTCTGCCTTCACACATCTCCAGTCTATCCCTCTGGGTATTCAAGAACATTAGTAGGCTGACAGGGTCTGGCAAGCTGCTAGGTGTCTTAGATGCCTTCAGATTTTTGTGCCCAAGCCACTCAAATAAAACTAAAAAATAAATTTATGGTGGGCAATATTGAACCATGAATTCCTATGGTAAGTATCTGTATTGACTATCTGTTTTAACAAACAATCTGGAAGCAGAGTTTTTTACATTAATGATACGGATCATGCTTCTGAAATGGAGGATAAAATCAAATAGCAATATGTTAAAAACCGTAAATTCTATGGTAAATGAAAGTGCAAGGAATGCCAGAGAATCAAATGAGCAACATGATGACAGATTAGATACTTTATTGTCTATATCGCAATACTGCAGATTCTATGCAACTGTTTGAATAAGACAGATGGATTTTGCTTTACTAATTTACAGTGATTACTGTGAAGATCTGTACATCAGTGATAAAACACCCAAAGCAACAGATAAGATAGTATTGTATAAAAACATGGGACAGACTGTCTTTCTGAAAATATTATAATGTCCATTATGTGCTCTCAACTACAGCATGTGCACAATCCTGGTCAATTTATTTGAAGAAGAGATAAAGGAGATGCAGAAATAGGTGATGAAAATTACTAGGAGCATGACAGAATTTCTGTGATGAGAAACTACCAAGACTCAGATTGTCTAGCTTGGGAAAGAGATCAGTCTAAAAAGGATGTGAAAAGGTGATAGAAAATACCAAATGCTATATAAAAAAAAATGCAGGTCACAGTTACATTTTCTGCTAATACAGGAATAAGCAAGTTTTCATTGAAAATGAACATCAACCAACATAATGCTGAGAAATGGAAAGATATAGAAAATGTAGTATTACAGCTCACTACCACTGAAGTTTAAAGTTTAGCTCAAAGCTAGAATAATTTACGTACACATTTTTGTAAGCAAAAAAGACACGATTCCTGCAATGGTTTAGACAGCTCTCAGGCTGGAGAAAGGGTCCGGATACGTTTGCTGATCCTCCCGTGGTACATAGCGCATGGAGCCTAGGTCCCAATCTGCATCCTCTGGTCAGTGGGTCGACCTGCAGCCCTGGCCATGCTATCCCAGGCAACAGGACTTGGTTCCTGAGTTTGATGCCATGCTTCGCTCAGATGAGGCAAATTTATTGTGGAGGCAGAGAGAAGGAAGTGAAATAAATTGATATCACTTCCTATTGAGGTAGGCTTAGAACACAAAGAAAAAAGGTTTGGATGTGAACTGAAAATGTGTCATTCTGGAATTCAAGCACAACAGTTTGCAAGCATGTACACTTGCACATGAGCAATATATATATCTAGGAGCAAAAAAAAAAAAAGAATCATAGAATCATAGATTCATAGAATGGTTTAGGTTGGAAGAGACCTCAAAGGTCATCCAGTTCCAACCCCCTGCCACAGGCAGGGACATCTCCCACTAGATCAGGTCGCTCAAGACCTCATCCAGCCTGGACTTGAACACATCCAGGGAGGGAGCAGACACAACCTCCCTGGGCAACCTGTTCCAGTGCCTCACCACCCTCACTGTGAAGAATTTCTTCCTAACATCCCATTCAAATCTCCCTTCTGCCAATTTGAACCCATTCCCCCTCGTCCTGTCATTACAAGACCTTGTGAACAGCCCCTCCCCAGCCCTCCTGTAGGCCCCCCTCAGATACTGGTAGGCTGCTATAAGGTCTCCCCGAAGCCTTCTCTTCTCCAGGCTGAAAAGCCCCAACTCTCTCAGCCTGTCCTCATAGCAGAGGTGCTCCAGCCCTCTGATCATCTTCGTGGCCCTCCTCTGGACTCTCTCCAACAGTTCCATGTCCTTCTTGTGCTGGGGGCTCCAGAACTGCACACAGTACTCCAGGTGGGGTCTGACAAGAGCAGAGTAAAGGGGGAGAATCACCTCCCTTGCCCTGCTGGTAATGCCTCTCTTAATGCAGCCCAGCACACAGTTGCTGTCTGAGCCGCGTGTGCACACTGTAGGCTCATGTTGAGCTTCTCATCCACCCAGACCCCCAGGTCCTTTTCCTCAGAGCTGCTCTCCAGCCACTCACCACCCAGCCTGTATTTGTGCTTGGGATTGCAGCGACCCAGGTGCAGGACCTTACACTTGGCCTTGTTAAATTTCATGGGGTTAGCCTGGGCCCACCTCTCCAGCCTGTCCAGGTCCCTCTGGATGGCATCCCTGCCCTCCAGCAAGTCAACCATGCCACACAGCTTGGTGTCATCTGCAAACTTGCTGAGGGTGCACTCGATTCCTCTGTCCATGTCACTGACAAAGACGTTAAACAGCACTGGTCCCAGCACTGACCCCTGAGGGACACCACTTGTCACTGGTCTCCAGGTGGACATTGTGCCCTTGATCACCACTCTCTGTGTGCGACCATCCAGCCAATTCCTTATCCAGCGAGTTGTCCACCCATCAAGTCCATGTTTTTCCAGAAGTAATTAATAAAATCATCATATTTCCAGTCACAACCTAACTTATTAACTAATGAACACAAAATTCTCACTGTGGGCAAGGCTTTCCATAATTGTCCACTGTGAATATTTCTGTACTTCAGTTCCTTAAGGAATATTCCTTATTTTATGTGGGCTAATTCATCCCAATCTTAGCTTCCACATTTGTGAGATATGTGTCATTCTATACCAGTAAAGAGTGCACTAATGCAAAACTATTATTAACTATGCAAGGCATTTACTTCTTAAAATTAAATGTAAGGAACAATGAAAAGAGTTTTTTTTTTTTATTTCTCATTTTCAAGGAAGGTAGGACAAATAAGCTTCATGTCATCACCGTATCATAACAAAACATTAACTAAGAAAGATCAGTACCCACCTCAAAAAAGACAATCTGGATAGCTGTGATTTATAATCTCATTGAATGAAAAATGGCTGAAGAATGCATCTGCCATTCAAAAAGCTGCCTGACAAATTCCTGTTTTGCTGTATGCTTCAAATGAACAAGCAAATGCCTTTTGAATTTGACATGCAGATCACTGAGCATGTTCAGATAATTACCCTCAGTATGCAAGAGAAGCTTCCCTTTGATTGATATCGATGTGAGAAACTTCTGGCTAATTCCAAAACAATACAGCTTCTACCAGAATAGCATATGGAGTGAAGTGTGGAGCAAGTGAAAACTGAAGCATACTCATTGAGAGAGAAAAGATATTAATATAAATGAAAAACAATATAAAGTTTTACTCTGATTCACATGCTGAAAAAAGGCTGAAGAAAATGTGCAAAGACAAAAAAGCATCCAATCATAGGGTGACAATAAAACAAGTATACATTTCTTTCTACAGACACACAGATAATTGAGAAAAGGCTGCAATAGATTAAAACATGTATCCCATAATTGACAACAAATGGAACTGCTTTAGAATCACATCTTTCATGTAGAAAGAAGGAAAAAACCAAAACCAACAACACAACAAAAAATCTGCTGTGTCCCAAACCTCATATTCAGCTCAGTCCTGCTAAGAAATCTTTGAAGGTGACTAGAAAGAAAGCAGAAAGAGTTATGAAGTGAAATAAATTTTAGACAGCAAAGGAAACCCCTAAGGTTTCAAAAGGGATGATTTCATAACTAACTCAATTTTTTCAAAGATAATAAAAACTGAGCAAGGGGGAGTAGAAGAAATAAAACAGAAAGCATCACTGTGTTTTAATGTGCTTATTATTCATTTTAAGTTACTCTGAAGGCCTATTCTTTTAAAAATACGTTCTTTTTGTTTCGGAAGAAAACGGATGAGAAGTCAACTCCAAAACCATGGGAATACAGAGAAAAGACTTTGCTTGATGGTAGTAAATGAATCTGTATGTAGAAAACAGCAGCCTGATGGGCAAGTAAATTTTGCCTGTACTAGGGACATAACTTTGAGACTGTCTACAAATATTGCCCAGGAGAGGACAATCAGTCTCAAGAGAAAGAATTCAGAGTTGACTGATGTAGGATTGCATGAAGGGATGGTATTTTCCCTTAGCTGGATATCTTGGGAGTTCTGTAACCTTCCAATTCAAACTGTTCTATGATATGCTGGGAATAATTTTGTTGAGAATCATAGAATGGTTTAGGTCAGAAGGGACCTCAAAGATCACCTTGTTCCAGCCCCCCACCATAGTCAGGGACACCTCTCACTGGAACACATCACTCAAGGCCTCATCCAGCCTGGCCTTGAACATCTCCAGCAAGGGAGCATCTACAACCTCCCTGGGCAACCAGTTCCAGTATCTCACCATGCTCACTGTAAAGAACTATCTCCTAACATCTAGTTTATATCTCTGCTCTTCCAGTTTAAACCCGTTAGCCCTCATCCTGTCATTACAAGACCTTGTAGATAGTTCCTCCCCAGCCTTCCTGTAGGCACCCTTCAGATACTGGTAGGCTGCTATAAGGTCTCCTAGAAGCCTTCTCTTCTCCAGGCTGAAAAGCCCCAACTCTCTCAGCCTGTCCTCATAGCAGGTGCTCCAGCCCTCTGATCATCTTTGTGGCCCTCCTCTGAACTCTCTCCAACAGTTCCATGTCCTTCTTGTGCTGGAGGCTCCAGAATTTCACACAGTACTCCAGGTGGGGTCTGATGAGAACAGAGCAAAGGGGGAGAATCGCCTCCCTTGCCCTGCTGGCCATGCCTCTGCTGATGCAGCCCAGGACACAGTTGCTGTCTCGGCTGCATGTGCACACTGTAGGCTCATGTTGAGCTTTTCATCAACCCAGACCACCAGGTCCTTTTCCTCAGCTCTGCTCTCCAGCCATTCACCACCCAGCCTGCATTTGTTCTTGGGATTGGGCTGATCAGGGGCAGGATCTTACACTTGGCCTTGTTAAATTTCATGAGGCTGACCTGGGCCCACTTCTCCAACCTGTCCAGGTCCCTCTGGATGCTATCCCTCTCCTCTGGCAAGTCGAATATGAAAGTCCAATGAGTAGTGAAGGAATAGTGGCCCCTGTTAATGAGATTTCTGGTTGAAACTGCTGTCTTGAAGTACTCTAAGTTCTATAATGTGAATTAGTATTTGTATTGAAAATATAAAACAAATCTTGTGTTACACCACCAAAATCACATTAGTTTGCAGATTAAATAATTTCTGAAGCGTGTATTGTCTAGTATGTACTAAGAAAAGTATCTTGTAATTTTTATCTCAAAATAACCACAATTTAAAATCCTTGATATATGACTTGCAATATAAGGAGACAACAGACAGAGGGGGAAAAAAAAGACAAAGAAAAATACATGGTAGAAGTTTTTATTATAACAAGTGCACATTTTTTGCATCAGACTTCATTTTCCATTATGATTTTCATGGCTATTGAAGATGAGCTTGGTGACTTCTGTGAGAAAAATTTTAGACACATTCTGGTCCACTTCCTTTTTTATGTCAAACTTCCTGGTTAATTTCTGTGTTGGTTTGAGCTAATTGGAGAATTTGAGTGAGAAATTAGACTATTGGCTGAGAGAGGTAAACACAGTATGTCACTTCACCAGAGTTTTACTGAGAAAGAAAAAAAAAAATTATTTTTAAAGTGCTGTACCCAAAACACTAGATATCAGATGGTTTCTGACTGCTCTGGCTGCGGCTGCTCCTGTTGCATGGTCTCCTTTGTCCCTTTGTCTTGGTAGCTAATTCTCAGTAAAACTACTAACTTCTTCCTACTACTAATCCCCCTGGCCGATCTACTTCAGCTTATCTGCAGCATCCACAGGTGGTGAGATAAGACTGGGGAAGGGGGGAAAAGGTGGTAGGGGGTGTTTGGTAATCCCTCTCTTGGAGATTTGGGTCTCTGGGAGGGGTGTGGTGTCTGTATTACCTTTTTACTGTATATATCTGTAAATATGTTATACCTTGTAAATATTTGCTTGTATATTGTGCATTGCTGTAAATATAAAGCTTCATTTATTAACTTCAAGTGTTTTTGAGTCCTAGCCGGGGTTTATAAAAGGTGGGGTGTCAGGTAACTGCTAAACCACAATTCCTCTAGCTGAGGTTTGGAAGACATGGTGAAACATGATAACAATATTATTAAAAAAAAAAAAAAGTCACAACTGTTTCTAAATCTCTTTTAGATATTTGTAATTCTGCAAACACTCTTGACTTGGTGCCAGTGCAAATACCAGCAATGCAAAAAACAGCTGACCAAACATGATTTCCTTGTTCTAGCACCAGAACTATTTCCTCATTGGTGGGCCAACGCTGTTGCTCAGGCACTGATGAGCCTTAATTGTTCATCATATCCAGAAGTTTAAGTGGTGCTCTGATCAGGCTGATCCTTTACATATGTACTTTCTTTAAATAGGAATTTACAGCCCTAATTCATACTAGTTAGAAACCTCTGTCTCAAAGCTGTAAAAGCCATATTCTAGTTTCTATCTTTATATGTTAAATAAAGTTTCTCTCTAGTTTCAGCTTGTTAGTCTTTGTTGTTTGCAGTAGAGCATGAAAGTGTTTATTATTTTCTTTTTGTGAAGCTGCCTTCGGTAACAATGGTGTTTCTTATTAGACGAATAAACCTGAACTTTGATTCTTACAAACCTCTTGGGCATGGTGCTGCCTTTTAAGCAAGGAGTTGAAAACCATGTGAAAACAAGTATTTTGTCTCAAAGCAGTACTTTCAGACAAAGCAGAATATTCCAGAGCTGTTCTCTGCAGGGTAAAGAAAAACAAATGCCTGAGTCCCACTTACAATGCACTCATATTATTAATCTCCTACCTAAAATGACTCTCTTTCCTAAAATTATTTCCTTCATATATAGAAATCCTAATTTTCTTGAACCTATCATGCTGCTGAACCTATCATGAACCTGTCATGCTGCTATTGTCCAGAACTGGACACAATAGTCCACCTAAGCACAAGGGCATTATTATACATATACAGTATTATTTTCTATTCCATTACTCTACAAGTTGTAGACACCAATAACTAGATACTTCTGATTTAGAGTCTGGGCATGTATGTTTAAGTTTCCCCACGTGCTTTTTTACTCTTGCATTTACTGTTTTCACTGCCACATTTTAAAGGAGATAAAACGACAATTTGTTAAAGCAAAATATAGAAATTCAGACAGTGAAGATTACATTTCCTTCAGCTTAATGTTCAAAGCAGGTAATTGGCATTATTTCAAGTTTTCTTTCTCTTATGCTTCTCTCTGCACTTATCCTCAAGGCAAATGTCAGCTACATGGTTTGCATAATATGTGCCCTTTGTTCTGGACCCCAAAGGATTTAGATGCTAAAGGTGGGATTTTAGTGAGGTCTATATGCCTAAATCCAAAACTTCTATACTCAGAATCATCACAAAATCCACTAGTTATCTTTAAAAGTGTCTGTTGCATGTAGGTACCTGTATTTTTAAAGTTAATATCCCTGGCACATTCCTTTTTAATTCTTCTTATATCTGAAGCATTCTTGGTGCTAGAGTTTGGAAAAGTAACAAAGTGTTCCTCTTACTGCTTTTTCTTAGGGTGTGCTCTGATAGGCTGTGGTGGGTTGACCCTGACTGGACATCAGGTGCCCACCAAAGCCACTCCTCATAGAGAGATCATTCATCAATTATTGCCATGGTCAAAACAGATTAGACTTGGGGAGATCTGTTTAGTTTATTAGCAATCAAATGAGAGAAGAATAATGAGAAATAAACCCAAATCTTAAAAATTACTTCCTGGCACTCCTCCCCTCTTTCCAGGCTTAGTTTTCTCTATATTCTTCCATCACAGTGGTGCATGGGGTGGAGAATGGAGGTTCTGGTCAGTTTGTCACTGATTGTTTCTGCTACTCTTTCTTGTCAGAGAGGATTCTTCACACTCTTCCTCTGCTCCAGCATAAGCTCTGCTACAGCACAGCCTGTAGCTCTTCATGAACTGCTTCAGTGTGGGTCCCTTCCATGGGTGCCAGTTGTTCAGGAACAGACTACTCCAGCATGAGATCTACCTGGGGTCAGAAGTCCTGCCATCAAACCTCTTCTACTCTGAGCTTCTGACTGCACAGGTCCACAGGTCCTGCCAGGATCCTTCTCTGGTGAGGGCTTTCAATAGGATCACAGGTTCATTCAGGCATACTTATTTTCTTCTGTGTGGACATTCCCAAGCTACAAGTATCTGCTCCATTGCTAATCTTCATGGTCTGCAGGAGGACAGCCTTCCTCACCATGGTCTTCACCATGGCCTGCAGCAGAATATCTGTTTTTTCCCGCTTTTACTTCTTCTCATCCTTCTTCACTGACCTTGGTGTTTGTAGGGTGGTTTCTCTCTCATATCCTTATTTCTCTCTCTGGCTGCAACTGTCATTGTCCAGCAACTTTTTCTCATTCTTAAATATATTATCATAGAGGTGTTACTGCTGTCACTGGTGGGGTTAGCCTTGGCCAGTGATGGAGTCTTGGAGCCAGTGACATTGGATCTTTCGGACACAGAAGAATCTTTTAGCAGCTTCTCAGAAACTGTTCCTCCTCACTATCAACACTGTGGTGGGTTAAGGCACTCCACATACACACACTTGGAATTTACCAGACCAGCTCAGATGGTTTGGAAGTAAGATAAATCTATATTTACAGAAACCAAAATTTACAAGTATTTACAATTATATACAAATTAGAAATAATACAGAAATCCAAATTCCCTTCTGGATAACAAATCTGCCCAGAAGGGGCTTAAAGCCACCCTCACTCTCCCTCTTTTCCTTCACAGACAGACAGTCAACAAAGCTTAATTGTTATCTGTTAGTGGAGAGATTAGAGTGGAATGAAGTAGAAATGAAGGGAGCAAGCATTCTGAGGCAGAAGCAACATATTTATTTATATTTTGGCTTTTTATCCCTCTCAGCAAATCAATGAATGATATAGACTTCATCACTTCACTGGGGAAGTGAAGACCTGCCCACTGTAATAGAAGATCATGTTCGAGAGCACCTAAAGAACCTGAACGTGCACAAGTCCATGGGGCCTGATGAGATCCACCCACGGGTCCTGAAGGAACTGGCAGATGAAGTTGCCAAACCATTGTCCATTGTATTTGAAAGGTCATGGCAGACTGGTGAAGTTCCTGCTGACTGGAAAAAGGCAAATATAATACCTATCTTCAAGAAAGGAAAAAAGGACGACCCTGGGAACTACAGACCAGTCAGCCTCACCTCTGTGCCTGGCAAGATCATGGAGCAGATCCTCCACAAGGCTCTGCTAAGGCAGATGGAGAACAAAGCAGAGGTGCCTGATGCCAACCAGCATGGCTTCACCAAGGGCAAATCATGCCTAACAAATTTGGTGGCTTTCTACGATAAAGTCACAGCAGCAGTGGACAAGGGAAGGGCAACTGATGTCATCTACCTGGACCTGAGTAAGGCCTTTGACTCTGTCCCACATGACACCCTGGTCACCAAACTGGAAAAACATGGACTTGATGGGTGGACAACTCGCTGGATAAGGAATTGGCTGGATGGTCGCACGCAGAGAGTGGTGATCAACAGCACAATGTCCACCTGGAGACCAGTGACAAGTGGCGTCCCTCAAGGGTCAGTGCTGGGACCAGTGCTGTTTAACATCTTTGTCAGCGACATGGACAGAGGAATCGAGTGCACCCTCAGCAAGTTTGCAGATGACACCAAGCTGTGTGGCACAGTTGACTCGCTGGAGGGCAGGGATGCCATCCAGAGAGACCTGGACAGGCTGGAGAGGTGGGCCCAGGCTAACCTCATGAAATTTAACAAGGCCAAGTGTAAGGTCCTGCACCTGGGGCGCTGCAATCCCAAGCACAAATACAGGCTGGGTGGTGAGTGGCTGGAGAGCAGCTCTGAGGAAAAGGACCTGGGGGTCTGGGTGGATGAGAAGCTCAACATGAGCCTGCAGTGTGCACACGCGGCTCAGACAGCCAACCGTGTCCTGGGCTGCATTAAGAGAGGCATTACCAGCAGGGCAAGGGAGGTGATTCTCCCCCTTTACTCTGCTCTTGTCAGACCCCACCTAGAATACTGTGTGCAATTCTGGAGCCCCCAGCACAAGAAGGACATGGAACTGTTGGAGAGAGTTCAGAGGAGGGCCACGAAGATGATCAGAGGGCTGGAGCACCTCTGCTATGAGGACAGGCTGAAAGAGTTGGGGCTTTTCAGCCTGGAGAAGAGAAGGCTTCGGGGAGACCTTATAGCAGCCTACCAGTATCTGAGGGGGGCCTACAGGAGGGCTGGGGAGGGGCTGTTCACAAGGTCTTGTAATGACAGGATGAGGGGGAATGGGTTCAAATTGGCGGAGGGGAGATTTGAATGGGATGTTACGAAGAAATTCTTCACAGTGAGAGTGGTGAGGCACTGGAACAGGTTGCCCAGGGAGGTTGTGTCTGCTCCCTCCCTGGATGTGTTCAAGTCCAGGCTGGATGAGGTCTTGAGCGTCCTGATCTAGTGGGAGATGTCCCTGCCTGTGGCAGGGGGTTGGGACTGGATGATCTTTGAAGTCTCTTCCAACCTAGACCATTCTATGATTCTATGATTCTAAATAGCACAGCATCTTGCTTCAACAGGGTAACAAGGATCCCTGTCACATATAGTGTCTGTCATGTACTGCATGATCCTCAGCCAGCCCATAGTCAAGAATAACACAGGAGTACTCTGTAGGGGCTTATCATATACTCTTACTGCCTAGTGAACAGTCCTCCACTGCACATAAAATACCCTTTTCCTGATCAGAACAACTTTTACTTTCTCTTTTCCTCCATTTTTCCCCATTTTTCAGTTCTGTTTACACTGAGATTTCACTAGAAAAAAAATCCATAATTACTCCTATGTTTCATACAACTTCTTCTTGAAGCAGTTCTTGATTAACTCAAAGTGTAGTAAGATATTTACACATTATCTCAGCCACTGAGGACTAGGTCTGGGGCACAATGGCTTGCTGTGCTCTATGTTTTCCTTACCTAGTAACTTAGTCTTTTATCTTACCTACTTAGATAACTACTTTGCGTCTTTGACCAGTCAGCTGCTGTATGCTATGAAAATTCCAGAAATGTCTTTCTTATTTGGCACTGAGATTAAGGAAATTGCCTTCTGCTCAAACTTTTGTCCTTCCTGGAGTCATGGTTTTCAGTGTTTGGACTTGATGTTTTATTATCATAATTTCATTGATAAAAGCAATTGTTATAGGATAGCCCCTAAGTTCATGAGCACTTGTGACATCCTAGTCATCCTCTTATATTGCATTTCTGTCAGTTATGCTTTTGGGTGCCTTCTAGCCTATAAATAGATACATTTATTAGAAATTCCAAGAGCATATGCACTAAATGTATGTATTGGGTTGAGGCTAGCTGCCCCCTCCCGAGCCCAAAAAAAGCCCAATAAAAGCTCAAAATGGTTTGGAGGTAAAAAGGGTAAACTTTAACAAGTAGGAGGGAGAGGGATTTTTTAGAAAAGGTGGGAGAAAGGGAAACAAGCTTTGGGATATGGGGAATAAGGGAGAAGGGTACAGAGACCAGGGAGAAGGGGGAAAAGTTAAAAAAATAGAACTGCGGCAGGCAGCTGAAGTTCGATTGGCTTTGGGTGCTGAAAGGAAAGCAGGATGCATGAATCCTATTGCGAAAAGTCTCAGTCCCAGTTTCAGCAGAGAAATAACGGTGCTCTTCCACACGGCGGCAGGGAGACACATGCTCTAGCAGCACAAAGCGGCTAGCAGGTACTTGACCAGCCAGCACTAGGAGAAGAGGGTGAAGAAAGAAAAAGGGGGGGGACTGGGCTCCCCTTCTTATAGTCCAAATACTAGCAGAAAGTGGGAGTGTCTAACCATGACACCTGGGAAAAAGGATCAAACCATTCCTTGGGAAGAAGCAGGGGATCCCAGGTGGGCTTAAACCTTTACAGTGTATCATAAGTCAGATCCTTCTTCCTTTTATTGTAGAAGTTTGACTCGCTTTTGTAATTCCTTAAATTAATGAAAAAAATTAAGAGGAAAAACCTTCCAATCGAATTGCAAAATTATGTCACAGTTTGCAAGAGGTTGGTACACCAAACAGGGCACAAGTCACAAAGATATTTTCTTGCAGACTGATTATCTTATAGTCCTACAAGATAGTTCTCCA
>VWZI01020362.1:8803-31912 GCA_013396835.1 Psilopogon haemacephalus | reverse complement strand
AAAAAAAAGATATATTTGTGTATCAGATATACACAGAAAGATTCACATCACTTTTGTTTTGCCAGATTAGCTAAAAGCTAGACCAGATAGGGTCCAAATCTGTAAACGTTTACAATGTTATTTCTATGAAGACCATATAATATTACCTTGCAACCCAGCACAGGACAACCCCAAATCTATCCAAGTGGGCACAGTCTTTGCCTATAGCATTGAGAAGCTTTGGTACCTACCAAAGGCTTTTCTCAGCTTCTCTGTTGGAGATTTCACTTCATTTTGAAACAAAGAGAAACTGTGTTATAACTAGAGAACAGAAGTAAGCACTCCAGAAATCGTCTTGTTTTACTCTCTGCTTGTGACTCTTACATTGATGCCTGTCTGGAAATGCAGCATTGACAAGACTGCAGGAAGGCTTGAAACAGCTTTTGGCTGCTGTATTTTTTGCCTGCTAGATATGAAACTGTTGTGGTAGCATTTGTTGTCAACCTGCTGAGCTGGGAAGATAAGTTTTCCACTCAATTGAATGTTAAAATAATGATGTACTACAATGTGCACTTCTTTTACTTCTTTGAATAAAATATCATGGAAGGCAAATAGGCCTAAAACATGTCCTGACTTGCCCCACACTTCTCCTGCTGGGGAAAGCAAGGACGGAAGGAAAACAAAGGCTTGGGCCATTATGTCCCTTCCCAAAGTAATAAACAGTTACCCACAGGTGTTTATGTATTTGTGAGTGTCTTGCCCAAATAAGGGTAAGCAAGCCCTGGTTTCACTAATGTGGTCAGTTTTGTAAATGCCATTCTGATTGGTGAATCTCTGTGGCCAAAGAAGCCATTACACTCAGGCAAATATAAATGGAGCTTAGTTGCAAGCAGTTGTGCTGCTGCCTCTGCCTTACTGCTCTGCCTCAGTGTGTGCTGCTCTGCTCTATGTTCTATTCTGCTAAGACAATGTTATCTGCCTCAATGCTCTTGGCTTGGATGTGTTCTGCTCTGCCTCATGCTTCAGACCAGCTTAGCCCTGATGTTCTGGGCTTGAATTACCTGGAAACTTAAGTGCTTCAAGTTTACCAGAAGAAGGCATTAAGTGCCTCATGATATGATGAAAAATGCCACTGACATTGAGCTCTCTGCAAATCTGCAAGAGGTCTTGCCTGCACCTCTGTGGCAGGGCAGGGCACTTCCCCACCAGAGGTTTGAATGGGGTGTGGACTGTGGCAGGACACATCCAAGTCCACTGCCCCACCAGAGGTGTGAATGGGGAAGGAAACAGTCTTCCTCCCTCCCCATCTCTGTCACAGGAGGTTTGAAATGTGGAGTACAATAGGCATAAAGTACCTTCTCCCACCCTCCATGGGCTTGAACAGGGAGGGAACAAATCACCCCAGTGTATATATGGCAACTGGACAGATTGGAGACGGACCTGCACTCGGACCTGCACTTAGACCTGAACTGGGACTTGAACGGACCTTAACATGGACCTAGAGACAGACCTCGCATGAACCTTGCAGGGACTTTGAGTCAGACCTTGAGGAATATCCTGCCTTCTTGCTGAAGGACCTGGCTCTAACTGTAAACTGCAGCCATTTGTGGGAATACCACGGAGCACCCTGGATTTCCCCTGCATTGCTTCGCAATTGTAGCTTCATGAAAGCTGTGCCTACAGTCATTTTGGACTTTGGCGGGCACCGGACTCTGGACGCTGCTGTGAAAGAGACAATCTCCCGTTTGTAAGTAGGGCAAAGATGTTTCATGCCCAAACCTTTCCAAATTTTCTGACTTTTCCTGAGTTACCTGAAAAGGCATCCTTGTGAAGACTTTTCCCGACCGAATAAAACCCAAACTTAAACTAATTTATACATAGATTGTGGGTGGGGCTTTTGGAAATTATAAAAACTACATAATTTATAATTCCTGCCTCTTCAATCGCCCACAATCAATTCAACCTCTTTGAACCTTTATGCCAAGAGGAACCAAGATCAGGTCAGATATCATCTGCCTCTTTCCCAGCACCCTGCTAAAGCCTGGGAAGATGTAGAAGCCTCTCAATTCCTATCAAGATGCTGAGAAATTCCAACCCTGCTGCAAAGGAACCAGGGACTGTCTCAAAATTTCTACTCCATCACCATGAGTAGAAAAGACTAGACCCCCAGGCTGCCTATTTATAAATGGAGTAGAGCTATTCTGTGGCTAAACGTTTTCCAATTTTCTGATTCTCCTAAATTAATGTATTGCCCCTAGGCATCCTTGTGAAGATTTTCCTGGTCGAATTAGAACCCAAATTTAACTAGTTTGTATATAGTTTGTGGGCAGGGCATTTTGGAAATAAAATAACTACATATTTTATAATTCCTGCCTCATTAATTGCCACAACCAATTCAAATATCCCCAAAGAAACTTACACCTTCTCTTTACATATATACTTCATTATCCACTGGCTCATTCAAATCTGTTTGGAAACAATTTTGTTGAGGTCTGTTTTTATTCTTCTTCACATTTATTCCTGAAGGTCTGGACTCTTATCACATCACCTGCATCATTTAGCTGTGCAGTGTGGGCTTCATCTAATGTACAAAATAAGCTCTTTGCAACGTGGCATTTTTGGCCTAGAATAAGAATAATATTTTCAGTTCATAATCTCAGAAATTATGTTGAGAACACTCAGCATCCATGTAATCACCACATCATGCTGACCTAGTTAAAACTCAACAAATATTTATAGTTGGTAAATTTTGAATTTAAAATTATACCAGTCAATTGTTCTTGCCTTCTTTCAAGTCCGTTCATGTCACTCTTGTATATTGCTCCCTGCTGCAGTAAACAGGAATCTTGCAAAACAAAATCTGGAGCACTGTATAAATTCCTTCCCCTTTGCATAATATCTATCTAGAACTTTCCCAAAAAGTTTAACTACTTTCCCAATAGAACACACAGGTAGAATCAATGAAAATAGATTTCCCAGTCATGTCCCTGTTTGTTGTTTTCTTTCAGACTGTTCTTATTTCATCAAAATCAGCCTTTCTCTGGTAGCTTTTGTTAATAGACAATAAGAGCAATTATTTAACTTACCAATTACTCTCTTTTGACTTTTAAACAGTTCCCATATGTTCACAGTGATACTTTTTTTTCAGATAGGAGTAGATGAGGGAGAATAGCAGTGTCACATCTAAATGTAAATGAGTTTGTTAGGTTTATGTGGTTACCACCACTGGGAGGAAATGGCTTTAATGAGGAAACAAGCTATAAAATATAAGATAAAGTGTTTCATTAAGAATGAATTCTATTTTTCAGACATTATTGCTGGAGAATTTGGATGAAAGGAACAACTTATGTCCTGTGACTCAATAAACCTCAGATTGTGAGAAGTTTCCAACATTCATTCTAGTTTGCCTTGCTGAAGACAGCCATTTTGTTTTTACATCAGTGTCACACAATGTGTTGTGGCTCTGAATATCAATAATGTAAAATTTCACATTTTTCTTTTCCTCTTCCACTTTCCTAGCCCAGCAAAGGCTTTCTATGATCATTTAAAATTAAAAAGAAAATTCACTTTACCTTAATTCCTTGTAGCTGAAAAACTATCTTAACATCAAGCTGTATTTGCTTGAAATGCAGAATCACAAGAAATCTTACCAATATTAAGTTGTTTTAGGAAAGGAAAAAAAGAAAGAGGAGTGTTAAAACCCCAGGGAACAGCTGATGCAGGAAGCTGCCAACAGGTCTTCCTGCAAATTCAGTCATGGCACCCTGTTGGAGTGGAAAAGATCTTGGTCCCCCATGTTGGTGATTTCACCTTCCAGACATATTTGCTTCACCACAAAAATGAAAGGATAGATGGTCTTCTTGGCTATTTTTCGATGATGGAGCGATGGGGCCAATAACTTTTCTCATACCTGAAAAAAAGAAAAAGTATGGCTTTTTTTTTTTTTCCCCCTCTCTTTTACCTGAGATGTCAGGAAGGTTTAGAAGCTAGAAACCAAAACACTCTTCCATAAGAGCTGTGTAATATCTCACTGCTCACACTCGCAACAGATCTGTAGGTAGAGGTGGTCGGAAACATGTATGTTCCTTTTAATTTTGTTTCCTAAGTTTTGAGGAATTAATTTAGATGTAATACTGAAACTTGTGTCTTTGAATTATGCTGTCTCAGGTAATAGTTTCTCAGAGTGCAAGAAGAAGTCAGCAGGACAAATGTTGGTGAGAAAGGGTAGCCAGCTACATGATAATACATTTTGGGTATGCTCTTTCAGGGACATTTTACTAGAAAACTCTGGCTTTCAGACACATCAAACTAAATCCTGAATTCATTCTGTACACCAGAAGTACTTCTGGAGGCTTCCTGGTCTTGGTCTGTTTTGGTTTGGTTTTAAGAAATAAGATTTAAAAAACAGATTCTGTGAGTCTGTGTTTGCATTTTGTAGTACTAACAACTGTTACTGGTCAGTCTGCAAGGGTAAAATGATATTTGAAACTGTTGATGTGTGTAATGCAAGACAATCTTTCATAAAGAATGGGAAAGATATGTAAAATGTATCATTTTCACTCCATTCCGTACTGGCCTTGTAGTTGTCAACAGAACTTCATGTCACTGTCAGTGACATGGACAGAGGAATCGAGTGCACCCTCTGCAAGTTTGCTGATGACACCAAGCTGTGTAGTGCAGCAGACACGCTGGAGGGCAGGGATGCCATCCAGAGGGACCTGGACTGGCTGGAGAGATGGGCCCAGGAAAACCTCATGGAATTCAACAAGGCCAAGTACAAGGTCCTGCACCTGGGTCGGCTCAATCGCAAGCACAAATACAGGCTGGGTGGCAAATGGTTGGAGAGCAGACCTGAGGAAAAGGACCAGGGGGTCTGGGTGGATGAGAAGCTCAACATGAGCCAACAGTGTGCACTCGTGGTCCAGACAGCAACTGTGTCCCGGGCTGCATTAAGAGAATCTTTGGCAGCAGGGCAAAGGAGGTGATTCTCCCCCTTTACTCTGCTCTTGTCAGACCCCACCTGGAGTACTGTGTGCAGTTCTGGAGCACCCAGCACAGGAAGGATGTGGAACTGTTGGATTTGAGTCCAGAGGAGGGCCATGAAGATGAATAGAGGGCTGGAGCACCTCTTCTATGAGGACAAGCTGAGGGAGTTGGGGCTCTTTAGACTGGAGAAGAGAAGGGTTCGGGGAGACCTTATAGTAGCTTACCAGTATCTGAGGGGGGCCTACAGGAGGGCTGGGGAGGGACTTTTCACAAAGTCTTGTAATGACAGGGTGAGGGGGAATGGGTTTAAACTGGCAGAGGGGAGATTTAGGTGGGATGTTAGGAAGAAGTTCTTGACAGTGAGGGTGGTAAGACACTGGAAGAGGTTGCCCAGGGAAGTTGTGGCTGCCCCCTCCCTGGAGATGTTCAAGGACAGGCTGAATGAGGTCTTGAGCATCTTGATCTAGTGGGAGGTGTCCCTGCCTATGGCAGGGGGTTGGAACTGGGTGATCTTTGAGGTCTCTTCCAACCTAAACTATTCGATGGTTCTATGATTCTATGATCACTTCATGGGTAAAAATGAAGGATGAAAGTCAGCAGAAACTACCCCTCATCCTGATATTTTCTCTCATTTCCTGTAGCATTTAGATAAGTGCCAATATTAATATAATTCTCATTTTCTATCCAGATCAGAAAAATGTCTAACATGATTGTATACTACATTAACTTTAAGTTATGAGTTATTTAAAAAAGAATGATATATTTAATTTACTTAAGCAGGAAAAAAAGTACCACCAAGAATTTTCTTTCTGGTGCAAGAGTCAGTGCTGTTTGATTAAATATGTTGGCATATGCCTATACATTTGTTTCTTGAACAGCAATCACAATTGATAAGTCCATCAACTTTCACTGCCACTGTTAAACTCAATTTGCAGCTGTCAGGTGCTTTTTGGAATTATGTAAAGATGGTTGAAATCCTAGAAAACTCCATCTGGCTTGACTTTTTGCTTCGCAGAAGAAGCGACACGTAATCTGTCACCACTGTGTCAACCAAGGCTGACCAAATATAATCACCTGAGACTGCAAGTACCTGTGGTCTTCCTGGTTTAGCACAGGAAGAAAAGTTTGACTCTGAACTTAAAACAGTCTGGCATATCATGTTGTTCATCACCACTAAAAGCAGGGGGTTTTTTTAATGCTATCATTCTGTACCACAAATATTACAAGAAGAGGAAGTGCATTATTTCAGATCCAGTGTAGGAAATGCTTTTTTAGACTTTGATCAGAGTACTGAGAGACTGATGCGTGGAGAATGTTTTGACTTTAGTGGGATGAAAGCCATGGGCATAAAATGCAACTGAGCTGGTGGAAAAGTACCATTAGGCAAATAGATAACTGCTGAAGGTCTGAAAAGATGTAAAGAGCAAAAACTTGGCAGATGTTTTATGTTAGAGATAATGAGTGTCTAGAAGTTAAGCAGTGTCAAAGTAAAAGGAACATAAGCTTTGTCTGAATAAGGAGTCGTGTCCCGATAAGCTACTACTAACTAATTGTTTGCTGTACACTGTTCCACTAACCAATTATTATTAGACATGATGTAAAAGTTTTGATTTTAGAATACATAAGCTGGTGCTTTGCACGCAATAAACAGACACCTTACTTGCATCAAGTAGCTTCTCATCGCTTTATCGCTGTTAATCCAGCAATAGTTTATAATGACAGCAAAGTTTGCTAAATCCTTCTTATACTGCACAGTCAGAGGCAGAAAATGGTAGGTTTTATAAAGTAACTTAACCCTAAGCTTATACCAAGTAACATTTTTAGCTGCCAGGAACAGATTCTACAGCTCTGCAAACAGCATGTTTCTGCTTCCAAGAGATAAGAAAATGCTATGCACAATGCACTGATTTTTCTTCTAGTACAACACAATAATGATGCTAAAATTGTATGACATTAGCAGATATTTGGTATGAATGTGGAAGAAGTATGTGGTATTTTGTATTCACACAGGAAATTACTAGGAAGCCTTTGTTATTGTTTTCTACACACACATGCACACAACTGCTTTCACTCTTTTTTTATACTTTGGTGTCCTCTATACTTAGTTTCTGTTTTTTTCCCTGTCAGCCCCAAGGCGTAATTCTGTTTGAATTATTTTTAGAAATTGTCCTAGATGCCACAAGTTGTTGTGGTAATCTATAAATTTTATATACTCAACAACCATAACCTTGGGTTCAATGTTTCAAATTGTTTGCTGTGACCTTTTTTTCTATATTGTGAACCTTTTTCATAAGCAGCGGTCTGCATCACCAATTCCACTACTTCTTTCAGAAAACTGACTATGTCTGTTTTGTGCCAGGAAGAAAAATGTAGAAATGAGTAACATGGCTTGCTTCATGCATGTTGCAATGAGACGGGTAATGTGATATCATAACTTAATTACACTAATTTAGCAGTTTTCCAAAATAGTCTGTTCAGAAATTTTCTGTTAATGTTGTGATTTGTTCTTTCTGGCTATATTTACTTAGTATATCTAATTTTTTTGCCTTTTTAAGTCTCCCTGCCTCAGGTTTGCTCATAACTATGGCCTTTTACTGTTAGCCTGGTGTTCTTCCTCAAAGCACAATGCTCGGTTCTTGCAGTCTAGTTTTGACCCAGCAGAAATAGAATGTTTTCACCTGAGAGGAGCTTAAGAACAACAGCAAATAATAAATACCACTTTGGTCAATGGCCTTTGAGTGTGTTACAAGGCTCTTCACTGAAGAGTATACATATACTGATATATAATGCATACAGTGGATCTGTCTTTAGCTCTTGCTTTTTCCCAGACAAATTTATGATCTCTTCTGGACTTAGGCAGGTCCCTAATGTGTGGTCTTGGAACTACAGCAATCATTTAAATACATATGAAACAGATTCATATGAGTGAGAGGGAGAATATATCTCAGTTGATCAAAGTTCTATGATTCACTGTTCAAACAAGGATTTGGCATGTATTTACAATTGTCATGGCATCTTGCCAGAGGGTCATTTAACAGCTTTGATATTATTTCAGTCAGAAGGCATTGTCAGAATTAGCATTTGGTAGTTTTTGGGGTTTTTTTGGTTTTTTTTTTTTTTCCTTTGGTTTTGTGAGATTTCAGTTCTTGGATTTCGATAATGATCTAATTTGCCTTGGCAATTTTTTTCACTTTCCTAATAGGTCAAGCCAACCAGAATTATAAATTTCAAAATGTTTTTTCCCTAGATAACTCTATAGACTGAAGGTTGATAGTAGTAGCAGCTCATCAGCTGGTTTATAAGCAAGCACTCTGAAAGCTGGCATGTTGCTGTTAAAAAAGTAATAATGACTCCTGGCCAATTTCTAGAGAGAATTTGAAGTTTGAGTCAGATATCAAGCTCTAAAGCCTTTCTGCTAACATTTCATCAAACTTCAAATATGACAGAAACATGAAGTTTAATAACTATAACTTCTTTACAACAAAGAAACATGACACCTTGTTTAGAAGTAAAATACATTAAGCTCTTTTAACATTGTTCTAACAGCTTGTTTTAAACTTTCAAAGAAACTATGCTGTCCTAATTTATTTTATCATCCTTTGTTTTATCTCCTTAGAAATTATCTTTGCCAATATTTATGTTGTCGATTTCAACTGTCCTTTCCAGAAAAGTAACTTAAAGTCTTTTATTGTCCTGTCTTAAAAACATTGCTCTAGGCAAACATCTAATTTTTTGCATAAACTATAATTTAAAATTGTTCTTCTATTCATCAATATTGCCAGTTTCTTCTGTGACAATTCAAGGTAAATAGTTCTGAGTGATAGAGGATGTGCATATTTGGAGTGTCTTCTTGGCATTAATCCTTGGCATGTCAAAGTATACCAATCAAATGGTAAAAATACTGGAATCCCTTCTCTTCATCTGGCAACTCAGTACAAACCTAACAACACCAAGGAGGCTTAGCCTCTGTATATGACCAGTTGTCTCATTTTAGGCAGATATTTAGCGCCTGACTGACAGCTTTGTTGATGCTCCATAGAGATGTGTTCCCAAGGTTTGAGAAGGCTGGCCACATGAGGAATGAAAAAAACAAAACAAAACAAACAAAAAAACCAACCAACCAAACAAACAAAAAGAACAAATTGCTTGTGGAGATAAATCCATCTGATGTAGTACTTGGATGGATCCAATTTGCTCAGTGTGGTGGGCAGCGATCACATTAAGACTTTAGTTGTTCTGTTTCTGCTCGTGAGCTGATATAAAGATGTGGTCTAGATGGGTGCAAGTCAATCAGGCAAGGTATTAAGTGTTTGCTACTCCTTGTATTTTATGTCAAGGATAATTCTTTTATCTGTTTTGCCCACTTTATGGTTTCTGTTTATTAAAATATCCATAAATGATGCATTTCTCTTAGTTTCTCCAGACACTGTCTCGATTACCATCCTCATCCAACACACAGTTTATAAACTAATTTGTTAGGTCAAACATTACTTCTTCAGACCCTATCTGCTCCACAAGCCATAAGTACAGACAGGTAGTCTTGATGGTTTTGGACTACTTTCCACAGTAAAACTGTTCAGGAGTATACAGAATCACAGAAACATTCATGTTGAAAAAGACTCTCAGAATCACTGCTAGGGTAAGGAATCCAGGAATCTCATCACAGTACTTAATTTTTAATATGTTCCTTGCATAGTCATGAAAAACATTGCTCAGAGAAAAGCCAGGCAATATAGAACACTTATGAAATTACTAGCAAAATACAAAAGTTAAAATATTAGAACTGGAAGAGGTTCTTGCAGTTGATTATATCGCTTCTCCACTAGAGGGACTAGAGAGGCTTCTTAGTTACAGAATTTCTTATAGAGAGGCTTTTGAATATTTACTCACAAAGCAGTATCTCCAGATTCTGGGGGTTAAATTATAGTTTCCAGACAGTACCCAAACACTTGAAAGGAGTTCTGTTGGTATCTTGTTAGCTCTTGAAGATTTCTGGATCCTCCCAGGCTCTAACAGGGTGCTGGAGGAGAGGCAGACAATCTCTGACTTGATCCTGGTTCCTCTTGGACAACTCTACGTCCTTTTCAGGGCTCCTAGACTTGACAGAAGACTTGCAGATTTGCAGTCTTGGCATTATGTCTTGCAAAAGTGCAGACAGGCACAAGCCTTTCACATGAAAGTACTTAATATTTATTCCTGGTAAACTGAAGCACAGCAGTTTCAGGTCTACAAGCCTAAGGCATCAGGGATTATGTTATGCAGAATATGCAGAGCATGGCAGGGTACAATAGCAGGGAGCACTTATGCAAAGGAAGAGAGCACATATGCCATGCAGAGAGTACGTTGTATTTACAGACTCATCTCTTTTTTCAATTCAGCCCAGAACTAGTGACTCTTTGGTCACAGAGCTTATCCAATCACAATGGCAGTTTGCAAAACATGACCATATTAGGTGAGCTACAGCTTGCCGAAAGGCATTAACATATTCTCTATTTATATGTAAGTAAAGGAAAAGTTGAATTCATATTAAATTATGGAATTAAATTCACAGTTAATTAATCACAAAAGTCAAAAGGTCAAAGTTAGGAAATGTTAGCAGAAAACCCAAACATTATAAAATCTAAAAAATTCTATTCAATAATCAAATAATGCTTTTTTAATCTCCTTGTCTGCAAATAGAATTGCTAGGTGTGAAAAGGGAATCTAATGGATTATTACTAAGTATAAGCTGAGAATGTATCCAAGAGAGTGCATCATAATCATCTCTTCGCCAATTTGCCAAGGAAAACATCTAAACTTGAAAAGTTCTTTCTGATCAAAGGTCATGTTTGCTGTTGAATATTTCACTTACTTTAAAGTGTGTAATTTACTAAAATAACATTTTCTGGAAAATATCTGCATTTAAAGACTTTTATTGTTTACAGTTTACATGGCAGTTTCCCAGAAGAAACTCTGCTGTCAGCTTTAGGTAGCTCCTTTGTGTGACTTGTAAAGCATCCTTTAAGAAAAATATCTCTTTTGAAATAAACATCTCTAAAATATGCTTGTAGTCATAAGGCAACTTCCTTCTTCCTCTTTATTAGCTGGCTTCAGTGCTGTATAGTTATTTATGGCACAGACTGAAAGTATAAATACCTCTTCATTAATCTGACTCAGGTGTAATGAGTGCTGAGATTTGGGGTTTGGGGACCATTAATGCAGTTCTATCATTTACCCAGCTCTGTGACATCACTACAAGTTAATCATAACCTTGTAAATAAACAGTATTCTTGCCATCTCTTAATTGTCTCATGGGAGTGAAATGCCTTAAAGCTTTATTGAGTGTAGATTTTGTACACAGAATTCTCAACTGTTAATCAATACTCTCAGCATTCAGAGCTCAGAATCAGAGTTCTGGTCCAAGGATAGGGTTTATGGGTTTTTTTGTGTCACATTTTAATGTGAAATTAGGAGAAATATATGGGCATTGAACTCCAACTATCAAATTCTCTCTGGTCTGGACAAGTAGTATTTGTGTCAGTAGCTAAAGTCAACATTACCACACCTTGAATAAAAAACTGTGAGCTTCAATTGTATTTTAATAATAACATTTTGCATGCTAAATTTATTTGCTTAAATCTTTGGTATACTTTTTGAGATTTTGGAGTTTATGTGATACAAATTGCTGAGAAGTGTCCTTGAGGAGTACAAATTTCTTGGGTATAGACTGGAAGTTTTCACAATACCACCTTTTAAGCTTCTTTCTATACTCTCGCAACTGTTCACACAGTGGTCGCTTTTTACCTGCCTGCCCTAAGAACACATATTTATGTGTTCTTATTTTATTATGAAATTATTCAATTTAATAGATGAAGGTACTAATAAAATATATTAATTATTTATTAATACAAAAAAAATCTCTCCGTAGCTTTACAGATTTGGGTATTTGGTTGTGAGTAGATCATTTACACAAAGGTACATATACAACATTTTAAACAGTTTAAGCAAACTGGAAATTTCACAAGCAGTAATTTGAATTAGGAAAGAGAAATAGTGGCTTTATGCAGACTTGCCCACAAGGGGATTCTATAGCCACTAAGCAGAGGTGACTGGCATGAACCTTTACAGAGACTTTATACAAAATATTCAGTTTACTCACAAACTTAGTGTCCCAGAGGCTGCAATATTTTATAGTAAAAAATACTGTGTGATTGCACAAGTAAACAAAGTTGATGTCTGCCATATTGATGTTTTGCTGAAGGACAACTTTCCTGGAATTTGCAGCTTGCTTTTGGAGTAGTCTCAGGAGAAACTTTACCAGCAAGGGCTTTGTAGAAGCTATGCATTGCCATGACTGATCTCCAAGTTGAGGTGCAGTGATCTCTCTCAGCTTGTGGTGCAGTGGTTCCTTTCATGAAATGCAGCTGGCATGGCAACTCTGCCAGCTGAGCAAAGCAGCTTTTGGGATCTGGCACTTAGCTCACAGAGCTGTTCACAGCTCACAGGCATGAGTGGCGTGGCAGCAGCTTTCTTCTGTCTGTGGCGCAGACACATGCTGAAGATGACATAAATATGGAAGATATCCTTTCTGTTTGGCAAGGCAGCTGGCTTGCTGGCTGGACCTTTCACTGCAGTTTTGCAGTGGTGCGTGGGATAGCACCCCAGTCTCAGATGAGTGGTCCCTTTTTCCAGCACACAGTGGCTGCTTTCAGCTTTGGCAGTTTTTGCCTGCAAAGGCTTCTGCATGATGGCCTCTTGTTGCTCTCCAGGTGTGGACTTTCCAAGTAAATAAAGAAAGATGTCTACCATCTCAGCTAGTATTAATAATTTGCCAAGATCAGAAGTTAGGCAATGGGAAAAAAGAGAAAAAACCCAGAATAATTAAACAATAATGCCAATGTTGCCCAAATATACTATATGCACAAGCCAAATACAAGTCAAAGCACAGGTGCAATGTGTGCTCTGTTGTTTACAACAGGGGAAGACATGTCCAAACATGCCCTGTTTATGTAGACATACAGACATCTGGCCTATTGTCTATTTTGTCATTGTCTATTGTGTATTTTGAAAAATCCCCAATCCAAAGGGAGGTGGAAAAAGGGGGGGTCGAGTTTAAGTTAGGATTTGTTTTGCCCTTCCACCACAAGCATCCTTCAAACAACCATTGTAATTTTGGTTTTGTTTTTTTTTTTCTAATCTCCATGTAGTAGAAATATCAAGTAGCAGGGGTGGGAAATAGCTACATATCTTGAGATTCAGTGCAGTAATTTAAAGGTAGCGAAACAGTCTTAAACCAGCATCTTCTGTTTGTTATTTCTGGCCTTTTAATTTCAGCAAGGGCAAACTTTGAGAAATGGTGGGTTTGAACTATTTTGAAGTTCTATGGACTGTCCTCTATAGAAGAACTGTCCTCTAAAGGCAGAAAGACTTTTATAGAATCATAGAACAGTTTTGTTTGGAAGTGACCTCAAAGATCATCTACTTCCAACCTCCTACCATAGACAGGGATACTTCCACTAGAACAGGTTACTCAAAGGCCTTGTACAACCTAGCCTTGAACAACTCCAGGCAGGAAGCAACCACAGCCTCCCTGGGCAGCCCATTCCATTGTTTCACAACCCTCACTGTAAAGAACGTCTAGTCTAAATTTCCCCTTTCCCAGTTTAAACCCATTACTCCTTGTCCTGTCATTTACAAGATCTTGTAAATAGTCTCTTCCCAGCCTTCCTGTATGCACATTCAGATACTGGAAGGCTACTAAAAGGTCTCCGTGAAGCCTTCTCCAGGCTGACGAGCCCTAACTCTCTCAGCCTGTCCTCATAGCAGAGGTTCTCCAGACCTTTGACCATCTTTGTGGCCCTCATTTGGACTCACTCTAATGGTTCCATGTCCTTCTTGTGTTGGGGGCTCCAGAACTGTACACAGTACTCCAGGTGGGTTCTGACAAGATCAGAGTAAAGGGGCAAAATCCCCTCCCTTGCCCTGCTGGCCATGCCTCTCCTGATGAAGCCCAGGACACAGTTGCTGTCTCGGCTGCATGTGCCCACTGCTGGCTCATGTTGAGCTTTTCATCAACCCAGACCCCCAGGTCCTTTTCCTCAGGGCTGTTCTCCAGCCATTCACCACCCAGCCTGTATTTGTGCTTGGGAGTGGGCTGATCAGGTGCAGGATCTTACACTTGGCTTGTTTAATTTCATGAAGTTGGCCTGGGCACATCTCTCCAGCCCAAGTCCCTCTGGATAGCATCCCTGCCCTCTAGCAAGTCAACTGTGCCACAGAGCTTGGTGTCATCTGCAGACTTACTGAGTGTGCACTTGATTCCTCTGTCCGTATCACTGACAAGGATGTTCAGCAGCACTGGTCCCAGCACTGACCCCTGAGGGACGCCACTTGTCACTGGTCTCCAGGTGGACATCATGTCACTGATCACTGCTCTCTGCGTGCGACCATCCAGCCAATTCCTTATCCAGCAAGTTCTCCACCCATCAAGTCCATGTTTTTGTGTCAGCCTTTCAATTGATTCGAAAGAACTGTAAAAGATTAGTTAGAAACATAGTATCTTTTCATGATAATAATTTTGATTATTCTGTTCTATTACTTGGTGCTGTTTAGCAAGAGATTATAGAAAATTCTCACTTAAGGGGCTTTAAAAGAATATCATTATCAAAGAAAGTCTGGAAGGAACTTTTTACAAGGGCTCATAGTGATAGAACAAGAGAGAATTGCTTTAGGCTTGAGGAGGGCTGATTTAGATTAGACATTAGGAAGAGATTCTTTATAGTGAGGGTGGTGAGACTGTGAAACAGATTGCCCAGGCAGGTTGTGGATGCCCCTCACTAGAGGCATTTAAGGCCAGGTTAAACGAGACCTTGAGCAACCTGGTCCAGTGGATGGTGTCCTGCCCCATGGCAGAAGAGTTGGAACTAGACGATCTTTAAAATCCCTTCCAAACCAAACCATTCTATGAATCTCTCTATGAATCATGCCTTTTGCATTTATATTTAAGATGAATTTAAATTGGAGATTTTTGAGGATACAGGTATAATACATACAGATGATGCTGACATCTTAATATAATTTATAAACTGTAGAAAAGACCTTACATATACTCAAGATAGTGGAAAAAAACCTAAAACATCTGTCCCAGAGAAAGAGAAACTCACAAAAAAATTGGCTTGGCTAAAAATTCTCATTGATACGAGGTAACAGTTGTGGGAGGATATTTATCTAGAAACAGTTTTCCTTTAAAACTAGAGAAGGTAGAGCAATAACAGAGAATTGCTCTTTTGACTAGTTTGGAGGTTTAAATATCTTTCTTAAGCAAAAATACCAAAGGAAAGTAATACAAAGCTGGTAAAAGAGGTATTATCCCTCACACAATATATGCAACAAATATAAGCAAATTTTTGGCACATAGAGGAGAAATGTGGTGAAAAGTGTGACAGAAACAAGAGTAGACTGCAATGCGGGCAACCAGGAAACCTTGTAGGGGACTGTTTTCTCTTGTTGATTTATGGAAACAGTGCTAAGCATACAGTATCTCGGAAACAAAAATGCCTCCCAGTCATAAGGGTTCAATCTTTATTCTTACACAGAGCATGTGGAGGGGTTGTGTTGGTGGAGAGGCTCCTTTCTGCTAAGGCAGAAGGCACAATAGAATTTAGTTACAGAGAAGCTTTTGAATATTTATTCACAAAAATTTAGTATCTCTGGATTTCCAGGGCTGCATTATAGTATCAGACAGTACCCAAAGCACATGGAGAGGTTGCTGTTGGTGGTTTCAAAGCTGTTAGAGGCTTTGAAGTTCTCCCAGGCTCTTTTCTCAGGAAGCTGGGGTTTTAGCACAGTCACTGACCACGTCTTGACTCCTTCCAGGACAGACGGTGTGCAGTCAGACACGATGAGGCAAAGCACAATATGGCAGGGCAGAGAGCACGTTGTCAGAGCAGAGCACGTTGTCAGAGCACAGCATGTTGCTTGCAAATATGCAGATAGGCACAATGTTGCAGAGCAAGGCAAGGCCAAATCATGGCAGAGTACAACAGCAGAGTACAAATATAATGGTACAGCCCATTCTATTTACCTGCTGATCTCTTTTACCTGTTCAGCCTGAGACTAATGGCTCTTTGGCCATAGAGCTTAACCAACCAGAGTGGCCAACTGGACCATATTAGGTGAGCTAGGGCTTACTTTTACCAATATTAGGGCAGAACACAGGCCATGCATACCAATGTATGCACCTTGTTTACCACTGCAAAGCAGAACAAGTCTGGACACACCAGAACACATTTTAGGCCTAATGGCCTTCCACAACAAAGGCTCTTTTTTTTCAGTGTGTGTAAACAGGTCCATTGAAATACTAAAAGTCCTGTGCTGTGTTTTTCACGAACAACGAAATTGTGACATTTCATAGGCAATGTTCTACAACTTCCTTACATTTTTTTAGTGTTTCATCTCACACACACACCACGTACATATATCTATTTTAGATGAGGGATATAGCAGCCATTTTTAAAATAAAACAAAACAAAACAAAAAAGGACTTGACATAATGTAATAGTTTTGTGCTCATTGTAAGATGAGTAATTCTCAGCATGAAGAATTAGGGTGTCTCCACCTTTACTCATTCCAGTTCAGTTGGTGTTGGAGAGATGAATAAGAGATCTCTGCTGACTCTTTGGAATGAGCCAAGGGCAAGAGTAGACAGAGCAGTAGAAAATGAATTTTTCTGTCAGTGTGACTATGTGTGTGATTAGTCTGGCTTTCCAGCTGAGATCTCCAGAGAATGTACAGATTGGTAATGACTTCCTGAGCCCTGCAGCAGAGGCTTCTGTTGGCAATTCTGTTTGGCCTTATCCAGTGTATATAGTAAAGGGAAGAATAAGGCCTGGCAGAGAGGGAACTAAACTGCTACCTCCCTCAACAGCATTTAGCAGAGTAATTACCAACAACTAGCAAGCTATGAGATATAGATGGGGGCCTCTCTAGTTGATGTAAAATGAAATCTGATGGTATTAAACAACTGTGCTTTAGTCTATATCATGGAAGAGGCATTGTCATGCTCCTCAGGTAAGCCAGATTTGATTATTGAATGTCAGTAAGATGTTCAGCCACATATGCTGCAATACTTACTGTTTACTATTTAATAGTAGTATCTCTACATAGAAGCAAATACAAACATATGACAGGTAATTTAAGGTATTGGGACAGCAGTATCAGAGGTCAGGAAGTAAAAGCAGAGTTACTCAGAGAGATACATCTCCTTCCTTCTAGCTTCTGCCACTTATTTTCTTAAAGCCTAGAAGTTCAATTGACATATGCAAACTCAAGCCAATCACCATTACCAAATACACCATTAATTTCAGAAAGTGGAGTTGCTTAGAAGACACTTAGCTGAGCCGGTTCTGTTCCAGCTCAAAATAGGATATCAATGAAAATAATTTCAGAGCCTTTCTAGGAAACTCTTTATCTAATAGAAATGCACCTATCCTGCTCTGTTGCTTTCCTCTTCTTACTTTCAAAATCTAGAGGTTTTCTAAGCAAGTTTCCTTTTCTTTGTTTCAAATTCTATAGCTAGTTTTCCTGCATAATGACCACCCCTCACAGTTAGAGATCTATATAAGGTCCAGTACATGCTTATTTCCAGCTCCAGTTGGAGGATCTTAGTGAACATCATGTAGCTAAGTAACTGTTTTGTGTTCATTTATTATCTAACTTCATTTACATCACCAGAATGCAACTGGGAGGTACTTGAAAGCAAAAAAAAAATACAAGCAAAGATCAGATCTTGATGACCACAAGAATGCAACATTTCTGAGAAGGAAGTGATTAATCAGTTCAAATTCAAATCCACAGAACGTGTGACAAGAAACTAGGATTCGTCAGGTGCAAAGAGAATGTGTCTTACATAACGTTGGAAACTGTGCAACTACATGGTGCCTAAGAGCAAATGAGCAAAAGTGATGAAAATACATGAGTAAAAGTGATTAAATAGTCTGGACTCACAGATAAAAACTTTGGAAAATGAAGTATTAAAAAACACTAAGACTACTTTCTGCTGTGAACCCCCTAACAACAGAACCCAAAATGGAGTCAGCTCCCTCCCTAATAATCTTTAGTTTTAGTGACCAAGATGTCAAATCCCTGAACAAAATTTGTGTCGTGAAAAATGACTGTAAACGTTAGGTGCATTAAAATAAAAGCAAAAAAGCAGGGACTGATCTGCCCCTAGTGCATTCTGCAGAACTCAGTCATATTGTTATGCATTGCATTTGATGAGATGGAGATGTCACGTGGGAACAAAACTCTTCCGTGACTCCTGCACTTCCAAAATGGGTGGTGATGGTTACTTTGACTGACAACTGTTATATCACCTGTAGTTACCATGCAGAGACTCCATCACTTACAATCATGCTCACTTGTGTTCCTTCTGAATTGAAACATTAATTTCTTTTTCACTCCAGGAAATTAGAAATTAATGTAACTTCTCCCAAGCTGAAAATCATTCTGCAGAAATTATGAAACTGACTTCTTACACACATACATCTTGATGTCCTTTAAGTGTCAACATTGATTAACCACGATGCTGTTGGCAAAGCACAAAGGCACAGTTCTGCTTTGGGCTCCTAGCAGAAGACCACAATAAAAAATCAAATGTCACTTTCAATGACAATCGTGTAATAATGGTCAAAACAATCTCAATTAGACAAAAATGGTACAAGTATAAAAAAGATGTAGCCAATAGCTCTGCTGTCAGAATGAGCACGAGGTGTTGTGTGAATGAGCTTGTGCTTCTATTCTCTGGGAAGGTAAGCATGTAGTATAGCTGAAATCGCAGGATCACAGGATGTTAGGGGTTGGAAGGGACCCAAAGAGATCATCAGGTCTACAATCTATTTCAGGTCACAGAGGAACGCATCCAGATGGGCTTTGAAAGTCTCCAGAGAAGGAGACTCCACAACTTCTCTTGTGAGCCTGTTCCAGTGCTCTGTGACCCTTACAGTAAAAAAGTTCCTCCTTGTGTTGAGGTGGAACCTCCTGTGCTGCAACTTACATCCACTGCTCCTTGTCGTATCACAGGGAGCAAGTGAGAAGATCCTGTCCCCCCACTCCTGAGACCCAGCCCTCAGATATTTATAAACATCTATTAATTCCACTCTCAGTCATCTCTTCTCCAGACTAAAAAGCCCCAGGTCCCTCAGCTTCTCTTCATAAGGCATGTGTTCCAGTCTCTTAATCATCCTCATAGCCCTCTGCTGGACTTTCTCCAGCAGATCCCTGTCCCTCTTAAATTGTAGAGCCCAAAACTGAATGCAGTACTCAAGATGGGTCTCACCAGGGAAGAGAAAAGGCAGAGGAGGACCTCCCTAGATCTGCTGGACACATTGTTCTTAATGCATCCCAGTATCCCTGTGGTGGTTTAGCAGTTACCTGTCCCCCACCTTTTTTAAACCCCAGCTAGGACTCAAAAACACTTGAAGTTAATAAATGAAGCTTTATATTTACAGCAATGCACAATATACAAGCAAATATTTACAAGGTATAACAGATATTTACAGATATATACAGTGAAAAGGTAATACAGACACCACACTCCTCCCAGAGACCCAAATCTCCAAGAGAGGGATTACCAAACACCCCCTACCACCTTTTCCCCCCTTCCCCAGTCTTATCTCACCACCTGTGGATGCTGCAGATAAGCTGAAGTAGATCGGCCAGGGGGATTAGTAGTAGGAAGAAGTTAGTAGTTTTACTGAGAATTAGCTACCAAGGCAAAGGGAAAGGAGACCATGCAACAGGAGCAGCCGCAGCCAGAGCGGTCAGAAACCGTCTGACATCTAGTGTTTTAGGTACAGTTCTTAAAAACAACTATTTTTTTCTTTCTCAGTAAAACTCTGGTGAAGTGACATACTGTGTTTACCTCTCTCAGCCAATAGTCTAATTTCTCACTCAAATCCTCCAATTAGTTCAAACCAGCACAATCCCATTGGCCCTCTTGGCCACAAGGGCCACATCTTCCTTCCTGAAAATGTGGTTAGGGGCAGTTTACACTTGTCCTGGTAGGGCATAAATCCTGCCAGATTATTTCAAACCCCTGCTCTCCTCCTCCCATTGCAGGTCAAATGGTTGATGGATTTGAGCAGAACAATGAAGAGATGAAGGGTCTGACCCCAACAAAGCTGTGAGGGCTAGGCACTTAGCACCACCAAATCACATGTCTTGTGCTGCCCCTCAACATGCCTGGGTGGATACCTAGGCACAGGACTTTGAATTCATTGGCCAAAACAATGGATGCTAGTGCCTATTGCCCAGTTTCATTTTCGAAACAGTGTATTTAAGACGGATGATTTGAGACCATTGTATCCTTTTCCTGCTTCTTTCACCAGGACCAGAGGTCTATTCATGGCTCTTTCACAGCGGCTGTGCTTTGAAGCATTTTATGCAGCTTGCATCAGCAGCCTAGAAGCAAGGCAGCTCTTTCCTCCTCCTCTGCTGGGAAAACTTTGTATCTTTGCACCAGCACTTCGTGAGTAAGACCCCATAGGTGTAGTTAGAACTTTCCCTGTTACCAGGTTCCTATTTTTCAAGTTCTGACTGTTTAAACTGTTTAATTACATGCTTGTAATTGCTTCCTGTCAACTGAACACCCAAAGAACCTCAGGAATTTTGGAATATTAATAATAAAATTAATATTCATAACACAACTAGTATTAATAAGTAGTAACCAATTATTAATAATCAAGTCAATGCTTCGAAAGCATACTTCTGTTCTGTCGCAATGCCTTGGCTGATATATGTTTTCACATGCAGACCCTGGCGGTCTCAGTGGTATGTGCTGAGGAGAATTTTTCTGGATGTTCTCAGTGAGATCTATCAGAAATGTTACCAAAGGTATTGTATGTTACAACTTTTGGGGCAAGTAACCATTCTCCCTTTTTTTTTTTTTTTTTTTTTTTTTTTTCTTTCCCCAGAAACTGTTGCTGGCAGTCCACCAAGATGTGTAGATAACCTGTTTATTGTGTTTTAAAAAGAGTTGGCTCTTAGTGTGTATAAATGGGAAGTTATAGTGATATTAATAAAGTCTCACATGTAGATACCGATTTGTAAAGATAGAAATTGTAGACCTAAACAATGAGGGATAAAGTTTGGCAACAGACAATGCATGATCTAAAACTGAGATTTATTTCCTTTCTGGGATATGCTCCACAAACAGGACCATCGATGTTTAATTTTACTAGTGTGCTAGCTTTTTGATGCTGCAAACTACACATTCCTAGCAGGACGTGTACATATACACATACATAATATTCTACTACAGCAGTCCTACAATGTATTTACTAGATTTATTAGATGCTTTTCCACAGAACCATACAAATTTCCATATGCTTTGTGCCAGTACATTTAAAGGCAAGTCACATTATTTTTTTGGCTCTATGTGTGCCTACTGATGGCATGGAGTGATCTGGCAATTATGGATACTTGCCGTATTTGACAACATACTCTGAAGAGCAATGCCAATACAACAAAGGGAGACAAAGTGAGCACAGGTTGTCTGTGATTTTTATTTGTTTTGTTTTGTTTGTTGTTTTGTTTGGTTGGTTTTGGTTTTTTGTTTTGTTGTTTTTTAAATTTAATACTCTAAGCTTGGGAAGAGTTGAATCATAACTACGGACACTTTTCTGGCTAAAGAGATTTCAAAGAATTTCTTTGGATCTCCTTATATTCTGAACTGCAGGCATGTAGTTTCCAAGCCTGTTCTTCAGGACTGGCCTATATTCACATATTTACATGTTCTTTGCTGTTGCTACTATGACATGATACCTCAATGATCCTAGTGAGCATGCTGATGTCAGAGCACAGGGAGAAGAGTCAAGTCTTTATCTCCCACAGCCTCATTTCAAAGGGGTGATTAATACTCATCCAACAGCTCCCGAAACTTTCACCTATGTCAACTTCCTAGATCTCACTTGATTTTTTTTCATCATAAGCACAAGAATATACAGGAAACAAAGGATTTTAAAAAAAACTTTTAGAATGTTTTCTATACAACTCTTTTTAGCCACATTGATTTAGGTGTTCATATTCCAAATGCTTATTGATAAATATAATTGAATCAAAACTGCAGCAATAGTGATTGCCGGATGATTCAACGCGTCATCAAGGATTGCATTAATGGACATTTTCATTATGGCTTGTAGTGGTTTAGCAGTTACCTGCCCCTTCCACCTTTTGTAAACCTCAGCTAGGACTCAAAAACACTAGAAGTTAATAAATGAAGCTTTATATTTACAGCAATGCACAATATACAAGCAAATATTTACAAGGTATGAGAGATATTTACAGATATATACAGTAAAAAGGTAATACAGACACCACACACCTCCCAGAGACCCAAATCTCCAAGTGAGGGGTAACCAACCACCCCCTACCACCTTTCCCCCCTTCCTCAGTCTTATCACACCACCTGTTGATGCTGCAGATAAGCTGAAGTAGATTGGCCAGGGAGATTGGTAGTAGAAAGGAGTTAGTATTTTTACTCTGAATTAGCTACCAAGACAAAGAGACAAAGGAGATCATGCAAGAGGAGCAGCCGCAGCTCAGAACAGACAGAAGCTGTCTGCTATCTGGTTGTTTTCAGAAAAGTTCTTTAAAAAAACTTTTTTTCTTTCTCAGTAAAACTCTGATGAAGTAACACACTGTATTTACCTCTCTCAGCCAATAGTCTANTAAAACTCTGATGAAGTAACAGACTGTATTTACCTCTCTCAGCCAATAGTCTAATTTCTCATTCAAATTCTCCAATTAGCTCAAACCAACACAATCCACACCTGTCTACTTCACTCAGATTTTACTGAGAATTATCTATCTAATCTAAACAACATAATATTTACAATAATTAGTATTTACAAATTCAGTTTGTTCCAGAGGTATCTTGGATGTAGGCAATTCAAAAGCTCAGAAAACAGGAAACAGTATGTCTCCTCACAGATGAGGTGAGACCAGGGACTCCCAGGTGACACTGGGTTCGTGCTCAGGTGTATTGTAGATTCTGTGGTGATGGACGCCAGGCAAAACCTAGAACAGAAAACTCCTAACATTCTAAATTCAAATTCTTTCAGCTAAGTTTAGATTTATCTGTGGAATACACTGGATTTCACCATTCTC